>JBBKCR010000134.1:14571098-14583942 GCA_037577295.1 Ladigesia roloffi
GAATATATATATATGTACCTCAACATGCAAAATGCAGGACAATAGACCTACAAAAGGTAAATTTATATATATTTGTCATAATATTTAGAAACATATAACACTAGCATCTGAACATAAGTTGTGAAAACAGGCATATGCTTATTTGGCTGTCTGCTGCTGGTGTGTTTAACTACAGCTTCTGTGCTAAAACCTTTCCTTCAGATCACACACCTAAGCACTATAACAACTGAGAACAATCCAGATGAAATTATACAATTGCATTCAAATTGTCTAAACTGATTTAATAGCAAAAAATGGCTCTGATGACAGATGTGTTATATTTTCATAGTAAAGCTTTTTTAGTCAAAAATGTGCAAACAGCTTAACCATTAATGTATTTTGGGTTTTATTATTTTTTTATAGTGGTTTTATTTCAGGTATCATAGGTGACATACCTGAAGTTTAATTTTGTATTTTTTTTATTTATTGTTTGAATTTATTGATTGTTTCTTTGTGTGGTCTGTTGTTTTACACAATACATATTGTACAAAAATACAGTCTACCTAAGTCTTAAAAAAAAAAAAACTAAAGAAAAAAATATTCCCATCTAACAGTCTGAGAATTTTTAGCAATTTTTGATCCTCTTACCTATTGTAACGTGAGTGCAAATTGGGGAGATTCCTTGTAGTGAAACAAAAGATCCCGCCAGGGCCGGTGAGTGCAGTGGAGTTTTAATGGCCGGGTCTTGTGCTGTAGAGCCGTGCTGGGTCGCTCTCTCATCAGTCTCAGAGGTATAACTCACTGTGGCATTTCCCTTCAGGGCTTTAATGGCCCACAGGTGAAACTGCTTTTTAAATGCTTGCTCTGGCCACACCTGTGCTTTTGATACCCCCCAACATGTGCACTACATTTAACACTGCAGAACATGTATAGTGTCCACATGGAACTGTGATAAAACTAGCTTATTGTTTTTCTCAGACTGTTCTGAGAGATTTTGAATCATTTTAAATAGCACTAGTTCAGTCATGGTCAATTTTTAGGCAGGTGCCATGAAAAAAAAAAACATATGCCTGAATCATTTAGTGAGTAAGCTATTAAGAGTTGAAACCACATGATGAACTTTTCATTTGACGTCATCCTCAATTTCAGTAATAAGAGCGGCCTTTGCTTCTGATGGCTGTGCTGGAACACGGTTCAGATCGTACATTTGATTGTACCAGGAGATTTGCTCTAGAGCTCTTGTCCGAGTACTGGAGTAGAGAAAATACTCAGAGCGATCTCTTAGTGGAATCAAATGAGGCAAAGGTCATGGCTATTAATTGATGAACAGATAAATGTTCTCCAATAAACAATCAGTGTTTTTATAATTACTGTACAAATCTTTGCCTTCCCGAAAAGTGTTGAATGTGTTACTTGGCGCACAATGGCAGACTGAAGAATCGCTAGAATACTGCTAGAGATTTCCAGCAGGTTCCAGTTGGCACTACTATTATCCCAAATCCAATTTCCTCCTTAACTCTGTTGGCAGTTATCAAAGGCAACATGGTTTTCATTCAACAGTAGGTCATACATCTCATGAAGCAATGTGGCAATGTTTCAGTGATACACCAAAGAGCTTAAGGTCTATTTGGGAAAAGTGATGTTGAAGGTAAAAGCTGAAATTCATCTTGTGTACTGAAAAGTCGCTGTGCTTTAGAGCCGCTGAATTCCTAGACAAGCTTCAAATGAGCTCAAATGTGAAGATCTGCAATTATACCCCCATACAACTCAATATTTGGAACATGTCTGTAGGAGTTTGCTCGCTTTTAAAAAGTGATTTCGGAGTCTGTGAGTCTGTACCCCCATAATCAGCCAACAGAAAGGCCACTGGCTGGCATTTCATAATTTTTCAGCACATCTATTATTCAAAGATTTGGAGGCTGGCAGCTGGAAATAAAAGCCACGTCTGAAAGAACGCAGGCCATAAATTATAGTCCAGCATTTTGTCGCCTTGAATTGTTCCATTCCGAATGTCCCTATGAAGTTCGACGCAAACAAACCCTTTAAAGTGTTTTCATGAAAAGGATATGAGCACCATCACGGAACTCAAATCTCTGCCTTTACTTTCAAGAGGAGAAATCATTTTTGAAACCATTTTTTTGTTCTGACCACATCAAAGCAATCTGAAGAAAATTCCAGTCCACTTAATTTACTGGTGCTGAATGCACAGGCTTTGGTCACAGAGACGTCCGCAGCAATTTGGTGCCACTCTACTTTTAATAAATGTTTCTAACACAGTCTTGTAGAATAGAACAGGGTGGAATGAAAAGGATTTTACTGGACTTTTTTTTCCATAGACTTCAAAGTTCATGCATATTTTATATAAATGAGCATTAAAGGGTGTATTTTTCTGAAAAAAAATGTTTGACGGAGCACATAGCAAAGTCTTAAATGTACAATTTCACTCCTAATTCTACCCAGTCCGAGTATAAAAACTAAACAGCTAAAACAGCCCATTTTTAAGAAGCTAGTTTTTTTGATGCCGCAAAACAAAACGCATTTAAAAATATGGGCCCTTCTATATATGACAATGTGTATATTACCACATCTATTTATTTAAGAAATACCCAAAACTATATACTAAAAAAACTGACAGTCACAAAAGTGATTGAAACACAAGCTGTGTCTGTATGTCTCCAAGTGATATTTTGCTCTGTATCACCTTGTAACGAGCCGAGGAGTCTTTAATTAATGGGGCAGGTGATGATTAGTGGATACTCTCCAAATCAGTGTGGTAGTTCTCCCAATAATAATTTATGACTGAACAGTCTGATTTCTTCATTCACAAACAGTCTGCAATGCTGTTACAATTTGTAAACGACTAAGAAAAAAGTCTAAGAATAATAACTTACATTCAGTAAAGAGGAGCATGGAGCCTGTGGAACGGAGAGGGAGCAGGAGGGCTGTGTTGATTTAGGCCAGATTTGAGAGCGCTCCCACATGCTCTGCTCCTGGCCCCTCTCAGCCTGCTCCACACACACATGACCAATATCGACATAATAAAAGGTGACTGGCACCCTTAATTGTTTAGCTCTCATTTCATTTTCATTTTGCTTGGGCTCCTGTAGTGTATCACAAATCCAGGCTTTATTTTCTGTCCCCGTCTTTGCGTTTTCTCATTTTTTTTGGTCCGTATTCTATTTTTTCCTGCAGCTGGAAAATGTTCTGCTTTTCATTTCAGATTCTCAAGACGGGAGCTATAAGTCAGACGTGAACAGTAAGCCCAGAAAGGAGCGCACGGCGTTCACCAAGGAGCAGATCCGGGAACTGGAGTCGGAGTTTGCCCACCACAACTATCTGACACGGCTGAGACGTTATGAAATCGCTGTCAACCTTGACCTCACCGAGAGACAAGTATGCTAGACAGTGAGCCTGCTTTCCTCTGGGGGTTCCTAAGACACACAATAGTGCTGTTTTTTTGTATTGCCAAAAACAATTTACAAAGCAGAGTTACAAAAAAATCCTCTGAAAAGAAGACACCAATGTATGGTATTTTCCCCATAAATCATATCATATTTATCATATTTATAAGTTTTATTTGTTTCTTGAATTTAAAATACTTAACAGTAAAAAGCCATAACTTTTGCTCTGACCACATTTTATGTAAATTTTTTATCAATATTTTAAATCAAACAAACAATAATTTTGCATTACATATCTAGGAATGTTTTTCTGTAGAAGAATTGAGCATTTTAAAGGCAGAAAATCATGTAAGAATGGAATTTGGTTTGAGATGTTCACGTTTTTGCATACAACAGCTTCGCTGTTTCTTTTCCTCAGTGTCTGTAGTTCCAGCAGAGCCAAACATGTCAGCCCTTACTCCTTTTTTCTCTCTTCTGCTTCCTCACCGGACTAACGTGAACATTTTTACATCATGCCCACATACAGGATACTTCACACTCTATAATTCTGAGGCATTCAAATAAGCCTGAAATGTCAAATATATTCTAAGTGGTATAATTTGATCAAAGCTCATTGGTCATTTTTGTGAGCTTTTCAAGCGCACAGTGCTTCTACTCCACATTTCCACTAAAATGCTTACTTTATATCCTAGTATAAATCACAAAGCTGCTTATTGAAACACATTGAGCCAAATCAGCCTATGGATCTCACACATCCCGCACCGAGTCTATAGGACCCCTTAGGAAAAACACAGTTAAGAGCTTTGGCCTAAAGAGAACCCCAAGAAGCCAGTCAACTCACCTAGGAATCAAGTCTTCCTGTTCAGCCTCCTTTTCCCTCCCTACTCCCCCACACAGTCACTTCCAAAGATTCCCTTCTCCTGTCCAATAAATCTGGGTGTGTGGGTTGATCCTGGACCTCAACCGTGGCAACATCCGTATTGCCTTGGTTATTGTGTTCATTTGTTCTGTTCCAGCGCTTCCACAAAAAAGCAGTATATATTTAATGTAATGTCAGTTTGCAAGTGCTTCTAGGTCTTATGATTGATAAGATTGATCATGATTATGATTAATAATAATAATAATAATAATAATAATAATAATAATAATAATTATTATTATTATTATTATTATTATAATAGGTTACAGTGTAATGTGAACATATACACCACCTTATTGTTATTGTTCATGTATAAAAAACTAAACATTATTCATAGTTGTGATATTGACTACTAATAAGTATTGAGGATGTTGTTTTCATACATGTTAGAGCATTCTGATTGCTTTTCAAAAACAAACATGACAACATTTCAGTTTTTAGAGCATACAACTTTTTTTCAGTATCAGAATCAGATTGAGAAAATGTTATTGATCTTGGAGGATACTGCTTATGTGTCTGGGGTATTAATTTTAGTGCATCGCAGTCTCGCTGTTTCTGTTTCACTTGAACACTGAAATTTAAAGATAATAAGTGAATAATAAAGTGATAACATAATAAAATACAGAATGATAAGCCTGGAGTGTTCAGGGTTTACGTAAATCCTGTCACTCCCTCAGCCTAAAATACCTGCAATCTTAGAGCTAATTTAGCCATCACTCCCTGAAATAGACCTCTATCTGCAATAGGCAGCGACACACATAGGTGGAGGTGGGTGGTTACCAGCTTTGAGTCCGGACCCGTTCAGACCGTTTTAGGCAGCAGCTTAATCATCACTCAGGGACACAAATACAGAGTGGGCTGTCGAGTCAGGGAAAGATGGCAGGGCCTGCGGCCAGCAGGGTACCAGGGGCCATGCATCAGCACATTATTGGCCAGGTGGAAATAGCCTAGCCACCCGATGCTAGCCCCCCACAGCTCCAGTCAGGTTACTCCACCTCTGCTTGTGCAATGCTGAAGAAGAAAAACACCCAGGACTTTCAAAAGGATCGTGGAGCCCCTCTGAAAGTGTGGCGTGAAGCTTAAGTGTAAGCAACAAGCCACTGAGGCCTGCTCCACTGGCAGCAGAGAGTGTGAGATGAGGTGTTGTGCGTGTTTTTACGTAAGGGCCGTGTAAAGTGAAGGAGTGCGAGGACGTCTGAGTGCTGTGCTAGCAGAGCTCTATTATAGAGAGCCAATAAATCTGGCCACCACACAGTAACATATATACACACATCTACATTATCCAAAGCTCTATCATTTGGAGGTGCTGGTGCTTTAAGAGTTGCTGGGGGGCTTATGTGCCAAAACAACTCCTTCTCGAAAGTGTCTTCACACACACATGCACACACACGCACATACACCCCCCCCACACACACCAGAACAGCATTGAGTTTCCCTGATGCAGTTGTAGCAAGTAGATGTTGCTAGGAGGCCCAATTAATACAGTAAACATTGTGTACAGTTGGCAGCTCTGTATCATTAACGACTCTGTATCATTAACAGCTATTTAGATGCCCACATGCCATGCCATTACTGCATTACAGTAAAATACAGTATGTGCAAAACCAGATTGAAATTTAATTTCTCCTCTGCGCAGGTGAAGGTGTGGTTCCAGAATCGGAGGATGAAATGGAAACGAGTGAAAGGAGGTCAGCAGGGGGCTGCTGCACGAGAGAAAGAACTAGTGAACGTAAAGAAAGGAACACTCTTGCCATCGGAGTTTGCAGGCATGGTGGGACTACACCATCCCATTGGCTCCCCGAGCAATGAGGACGACAGTCACGACAGTGACCAGAGCTCCGAGCACGCTCACTTATGACCTTCTGTAAACTTCCACCTGAACCTTACAGTTTTCCCAGGAATCACCGTCCTTAGAACATCAGGGCCCCTTTAAATGAGTCCAGGGCCAGCTGTTAAGATTTACTTCAGTTTATTCTGTTAAACAGAGCCTGATCTCCACAACAACTCAGATACACTTTTTTACTCTAATAGAATGGAAGGACTGGAAAACTGGATGAAGATGAAAGACTGGAACAAGTTTTCACTTGTGAGCTGCGTCTCCGAATTCGGATTTTGTAAATAAAACTGATAGAATGTTGTGAACATTCCACAAAATTGCCTTGGAAAAGAAATTTTGCACTGTTTTAATTATTGCCCTAATTGATTGCTACTGTATTTACTCAGATTACCATTGAACAATAACAACATTGAGGATGCAATCTTTGACCTGTTGACAGTCAAAGATAGGTCCACAATGATGACAATGGTTGGTGAATGCCCATCGTAAATCCAGTTAGGTATGGATATTCCGTTAAATATCATAATTTGACTGAATATTCCATTAATCACCCACTGAAATATAAAGACAGATTACAGAGAAATATTTCTGCAAAAGGCCAAAATCTGCATTACTTATTCCTGCTAACTGAAGGGCTGCTTTGGAGAGAAATTGTGACAAATATGAAAACAGTGGGTTTTATACCAACATTTCTAATAGACTTGTAGCTAATTTCTTATTTTCAAACTTATATGTTTACCTTTTGAATAAACAGATATTGCATCTGTTTCTGTTGTGCCAATGACACTAATAAATTTACAAACTAGTTGTTTAAAAAAGTCATTTTCTTCCTTTTCAAGTTCTTCGTCTTGGAAATATTATCAGTTCCAAAGAGGATAATATGATGTAAATATGATGGAAAGCCATGTTGAAAAACTAATATTATGGTTTGGCATTTCTATGACTACTGTGTGAGTGTGCATCCTAATTTTTGAAGTGGCATTTTGGCAAGCAGCCTGACTTTTTGAAATGTCCTCAGTCATGTGAGAGCAGCTGGTGATTCAATACCTCCAGAAGTTTGGAGATATTTGATTTGTGGCTTCGCCGTTCCCCTTGACACACAGGCAAAACCCAGGCTAAGTGGATTTGTTTTCAGTTGTGGTCAATAGCCAGCTATGCGTTTTCTTCTGCGCAAGAGTTTTTGATTAGCCGTCCGATTTAGATGTTTGTATATGATATAGCATGATCAAAGCAAGACACAAAGCAATTCCCTCGAGGAAACAATTCGTGGCTGTAAGAAGTGAATGGGGAAATATATTTATGACCTCTCAAAGCCTGCCAAGCACCCAGCTGCAGTGATCATAGCTGTGTCTAAACAAAGACATGATGAATATGGCCTGGCAGATGCCGTCCTACATGGACACATCAATAAAAACCTGTGTGAATAAACACAAATCAAGGCAAACATGACTTGGGCAAGAGGAATATACCACAAACTTGATCAGTAACACAAATAAAAATAAGCGTCCAACATGTTTACGATACGCTTTCTGCAAGGAATTGCTTGTTATGGGGAATGTTTTGCTAATTGAAAGCAATTAAGAGATCCTTCTCATTTCTTTTACAAAGCAATAAACCTTGTAGTGTTGTCCTTAAGACTTCAACACCAATAATGTGTAGTGAGAATATGAAACGTAGAGGAAAAGCATTCTATCCTTGAACTTGATCTTGTTACTGACAAATATTACCCAAGGTGATTATCTTGAAGCAATAAGTTCCAGGGTTTAGTTTTATTTGCGCTGTGGTGCTAGATAATCCCGTTTCATTCCTTATTGCGTCTGAGTGATTGTCCAGTTTTTTACAGTCCCTTCGGGCATTTGCAAGCCCTTGACATTTATTCAAGTTCGGTCAGTCCGTGCCATGCAAGAGGAAGATGAAACTGCTGTTGTTTCGGAATGCCTCTGGCCCATGTTACTTTTGATCTTGGAAGAACCTTCTACCTTGAACCTACTGGGACCAGCTTTCCTTTAGCAGGAAGGGAAATGTTGTCATTTGTCCGTGCCATGCCAAGAACAACAGAGCCAACTGAAGACTTTTCCACATTGAATTTGGGTGTCTGCTTAGTCTCTCGAAGAAATGATTTAAGATCATTTTCAGCATAGCTGTAGGTGTTGATGGATGATGTTCGCTGAACTACGAGACCCGGTGCCACGGTGACTGTTTTGATTTGCGCTGTGGTAGCCCACTGTGCCCCAACACTTTTGAATCCAATGCCTCAGTGCAAGGACTGATCTTTCTTATGTCTTTCATCAGAACGGCGCAGATAATGAAACACTGGTGTTTCTAAAATAGACTCAGCCCCTTTGCTACAGTGAAAGACATGTCTTGAGAATAAAAATGGCCTCGGATACGTCTGCATAGAGTTTCTCACAGTTTCTACAGACAGTCTGGACCAAGGCCAAGGCATAGTGCATCTGGGAGAAATTACAAAAATATGGCTGTCTGCGAGAATCCAACAACTGCTACATGTTTGTTCAAATAATTGAGCATAACCTGGATATCAGATCATATCACAGGTTTTTAAGCTTAATCACATTCCCGGGCCTTTTTAGAGCAAATGTCTAATGTTATGCCTGTAGACAAAAACAAATCTTTTTCTCGTTAAGAATTAGTGGCTCTGATATGATAATAAAACGGTTTAACCAAATAACACTTCTCAGTGACATAAAATTCTAAACTGGAAGTTGGAAGACAGACTGCCCCACAAGTGTCTAAGTAGGAGTTTGAATTCATTATGCTCTGTGAAAGATTACTATAGCAACTCCAACAAATCCTACATCCAAAACCCAGTGTGGTTTAATGCTGTGGTAGCCAAGATTCAAGAATCATCTAGAGCTCAGGAAATTGTTCCGAATCTCAAGATTATGGCCGGATGATATCGTATGACGAAATGCAGGAAACCACAACCCCTCCAATAAACTGGCAGGGAACCATGAGTGACAGCTGTTTTGTCCATTTAGAGTCTTATTTATTGGTACAACAGTGACTTTTACTACAGTAGATCTGGGCCAAGGATTGAAAGAAAAAGAGCAAAATGTGACTTCACACCTGGAGCATTAAAAAACGAAGTCACGCATATGACCTCTCGAACAAAGAAAGGATGAACACAAAAGTCAGAACAAAATGAAAGTTAGAAAATAATTAAGCAATAAAGTAAAATGTAATAACATTTATCCCACTCACACAACCATGTTAGCAAACTCGTCCAAGAGCAGTAATAGTAACCTTAATATGTATGTTATTACTTGGGCTAAACATATGTTTGCTATTTGAGATAAGGCTTTAATAAGAACATATAAAAGCTGTTATTTAAATGGCAATCAGAAGCATAACCAACCCACTAAATGTTCCAGACATTAAATGTGCTTTTATGCTTTATTTATGTTTATTGCCTGTGGGTGTGTTTGAGTGTGTGTGTGTGCGTGTTCAGTTGTTTAGTGATCTCTTGATAAAAAAAGACATTACAAATCACTCAGTAATGAGCTAATCTCTCACTTAAAGCTTTGCGAATGCATTCAAAGAGTGGCCCAGCCCTTTTGGTCAACATGTATATTGATTGTATTTTAAATTGCTTCTGTTATTGTCCAAGATTTAATCTTGCTCAGTTTAACTCAGCCTCTCCTCAAAAATATTCTCTAGTGGGTCAGCCTCGTTTCCAAGAGCTTCATCACTCGTGGGTGCCGGCCACCTACAGAGATTTTTCCTTCAGTCAGTTCCAACCTGTCATGGATGCTTCACAGCACTGGGAACCTCACTGATAAAAGCCAGACAATGGCTCATATTTATCAAACTTTCCTGAGAGGCAATGCTGATCTGAAGCCAGCTCACACCTTTTATACTCCATACTCTTAGCAAAAAAGGCTTTGAATAACTCTAGAAAGGGTTATGTGACTGATAACAACAGGGGAATCCTATTTTGTGCAACACAATATACATATAGGTCTTGCCTTTAAAAATTGTGTTTAGAATGTCAGATCATCAAGAATGATCATTTATAGGCTGAATCCTTTCAGATTAATTCACAGCTTTGTTCTTCATTGTGGCCACATCTAAAACACCTTTTGCAATAGTTAATCTTTCTGCTAATTAAACCTGTGAATCTTCCCAAGCGCATTTCTACATTAATTAATATGATTCTAATTAAGCATATCTCTGAACTGTGCTTTAACAATGCATGCAACAACGGTGTAATTTCTGACCATTATAAATCTTTAAACTATGGTTAAAACTATAAATAATTACATTAACTCATGTATTCTTACTCTGATATAACTGAGACAGTTAAACACACATATGTAAAGCTATTTTGACCATCAGTGAAATAAAATACTGGCTTGCTAAGCCTGGTTAATTTTTATATGTTTGTAATTGCATACATTATGTGCAATATTATGGATCTAATGTATTATTTAAAACTGTATTTTATTTCTTGTCTTTGTTAGATAGGAGAGTGGATAACAACAATGCACTGTGCTCAAGTAGATTACCTGCTCTAGTAAGAGCATCCCAGCTACAAACAGAACTTCATTTAATCAGTAAACACACGGCAGTTTGTCCACAGGATGATAACGGTTTACCATATACAAATGTCCAATTATATTGGACATTTTCACTTCTACATAGACTGTCCTTTACTAAATATGAGATCTATGAACATTTGTTTCAGACACAATATCAGTTGGTTATGTCCCCACGTAAAAAAAAAATCTATATGTAGAAGATTCGATTCATGTTTACAGAACACATGCAGTATTTGAACTGCTAATTAAAAATAACCAACAAATCATCATCCATATAAAGTTTGTATTTTGGTCTTGGTAAAAATTATGTTTTTCTCTTCTCTTTTTTAATTACAAAACAATCCATAAAGGATTATAGTACCCAGAGTATGTTATTTTCATATAGTATTTCTTGTACTAAGGATTAAAATGGATTAATTTAGGGCACAAATTTTAACTGGCAATCAGCTCATATGTAAATTAATTCTCTCAACCCTCCAGACCACGATGCAAAAATGTTTTGGGAGTGTTCTTTTGGGAACATATTCTTTCTTACTTGCTCTTAAGTTCACATTTTGTGCTGTTTTGATGAATAACTCTTTTCACAGAAAAAAAATCGTGCAGCCAAAAATTTAGCCTTAGCACACAAACATCTGCACAACAAACGCTGTCACCCAGGATCACAGTCCAAAAGCTGTAGGCGGAATGTAAGAGCACATCAGTCTGAACTTTCTGGCACAAACTGAGTGCGTAAGGTTTGAAGATCACAGGAACAACTTATCATAATCTATGCTGATTAGTCTTATAAAACATCACAGAACACAGTAGAATATGTTCTTTAATCTGTACAAATGATGGAAAAACCTACAAATGTTCAGCAGGTTTTTCTCCTGGACTGCACAGATTTTAGTTACCAATCTTGTCAAAATGATTGTCATGTGCAGACTCAGTAAGTTTATGATCCAAGACTCCTGTTGCCTTTTCTCAGATTTTTGCATGGTCTGATTGAGATGTGGAGTATGTGTAGTCATTGTTGTCTGGATTTCCTAATTGGCTGTCGGAACCAATCCTATCCCGTTTTCCAGCCCACCTGTGTACACACACTGTGGCATTCCTCTCATTCCAAGGCACTCCCAAACACTCCCTATCTCTCGTGTAAGACCACCAGTTTAGCACAGACAGTTGAAGAGCATTTCCAAAATTTGCTGACACTCAGTTGATTTAATTTTTTAAGAGTTACTCATCTGTAAAATGATGTTTCCCACATGTTAATCAAAAAATAAGGATCTTCATATCATTATGCACTCTCAAAGTGTTATTTAGGGTCAAAGCCCGAATAGCTACATTCCAGATATCTTGGCGAAAGTTATGATGAGTTGTTCTTTATTGTATTTCCTCACACTTTACCAAAGCTGTGGAACTTTATACATCTTCACTTTTTCTGAACCCTGCTCATTTAACCCTCAGGTCCATTCCAAGTCAAACAGCTGTGGCTACTGTGAGAGCTACAGCAAATATAAGTTACCATGCAATGAGAAATAACAGCCTCAGCTCCTCTGGCGAGGAAATTCATGTGGATAGGGGAGATCTGTTTTAAGTTGTGCATGGATGGTCTCAGATCCAAATACACCCCCACTCCCAATAGGCAATAACACCCACATTCTAGTCGGCCTGTTGTGGTCATAAGGCCTATGCTTATGAATTTGCCAATTCGGAGATCACCTGGGCGATGACATTGGTTTTCTGTCCAGTGATGATGAAGTCTGTCCAGGGTTTTCCATGGACTCATTCAACGTGTATTGTCCACACAGTTGAGAAACCTTACACCAACATTGTGACAACATTGTGTCCTTAGATGGGCCTCTGTTAGAAAGCATGGCTGCATTCTGGGATGAATGCCGAGCTGAACACCTGCAGGAGACAGCGGGGGAGTCCGAGAGGGGTGTAAATGCAATGATGCGTTTCCATGTGTAGATCTGAAAGCGGCAGTTCATCTGTATTTTCCATTAAGAAATGTCTTCTTCTTCTTCCTCTTTCGGCTTTTCCTCTGTCTCCACCTAGTCCTATCTTCTGCATCCTCTACCCTTACACCGACTAACTTCATGTCCTCTTTCAGCACATCCATAAATCTCCTTTTCGGTCTTCCTCTCAGCCTCCTGCCTGGTGGCTC
>JBBKCR010000134.1:14584042-14601446 GCA_037577295.1 Ladigesia roloffi
CTGCTCACAAATGCTCACTTCTGACCTAAGTCTAGCTTCCACCACTCTTTCCCAAAGCTTCATCGTGTGACTCATTATCTTTATACCTCTGTAGTTGAACCTGTACGTCCCCCTTGTTCTTAAAAATTGGCACCAGAACACCATTCGGAAATGTAAGAATCAATTAAAATGAATTAGAATACAACATTCAGTGACTTTTTTGTATGATCTTATATTTTCTTATTCTTATTTTTCAGATTTTTCAGGTAATTCCTAGCAAATGTATATTATATATAATACTTTCACTCATTATTTCCTAAATTATCATTTTAAAATCAAATTGTTTTAATGTCAAAGATTTATATCTGAAATGTCTTACTAGTTTGGAGAGAATTGTTTAATATGGTCTTAGTTAAATTTTCACATAAAACCTATATCTTATTTCCTTTTTGATTTGTAACTGAACAAGGGTCAGAAATGCTATATGACCAAACGTATTTAGATGTAATTAATGAATTGAACTACCTGCTCTCATTTAACTGTATTAAATTAATTTGCTCTCACAGCTGGTAGCATCTCCACAGGAAAACCCTGGTAATAGAATGGGATGATCTGGAGCAGCCCACACCTGGTCATCATTCACAAAGCCAAGTATTAGCTAGAATAACGCCCAGGGCTGTGGAGCAGTGGAAGTAAAGCCCTTGTGACTGAATGCAATCAAATTCTCACAGAACTGTTCCAATATGTCCCAGAAGTTGAGGCTGTGTAGCGAGGGATTCCTGTTAATGGCATTGATTAAAAGAAATACTGGAGAAAAAAATGTCCATGAACCTTTACACACACAAATAGTGTGTCTGGTAAATGAAATGTAGGCATATTGCCTTATCGCCTTGAGAAGCATTGTTTTCTCTATGATTGACTCTATAATTGACTCAATATTTGTCATTTGTTTTCTTACCATAGACAGAAAATTGTAGACGTTTCTTATTTTTTGTTGGACAGTTCCAGGAGAGAAAAGCCCAAGAAGGACTCTGAACAGCATGCAGCAGGTTTGCATAAGCTCCCATCCATGTGGCTGTTCTGAAATTATATGCCAACAGAAATACAATGGAGTTTCTTGAGGGCTTCACATTTGGGTGTGCGGTGGAAACCAATTTGGCAGCATTCATTTTTCCTCTCTAAAATGGAAAGAAATACAAGTGTGATTGGCATCTATGGCCAAGGTCAATGATGACAATTTTTTAGCATAGTTAATCTTAGCTGGACTTGGTTTCATTTAGATTTATACAGTGTTTTGCAATTCTATTCTGTAAAAGAAAAATGTTCCAGGCAGGACCAGTTTGAGGCTCTTCAGTAAGGACTGGTCTGTCTGGCTTCAAAAATGTCTTTCCAGAAGTTTAAGATGGCATTTGAATATATATTGCAGATAGGCACAATGCACTGTAATGGCCAATAAATGTAAATTTGAAATGAGCTTCTTTGGCAGCGAGTTGTCTCCTGCTACTTTGCTTCATCATTGAAACATACTCTGAGAAATCCTCAAGATGAAAATGCAAACATTTTATAAGAATTGTTAAAGGACACTATGATTTATGGACCCCTCCAGATGTTTTAGGGCCAACAGATGTTCAGCTGTGAGCCTTCACAGAGCAGGTCATCCTACCTGTGCCACTGAACAGAGACATCGTAAATAGCTCTGATGTTAATGATATCGCAGTAGGAGACTGGTCTGGAAGAATGTGCTACAGCCCTTTGTTAGTAAGTTCTTGTGTATGCCTGTGATTCAGATGTCTGAAAATTGTATCATCTCTACACCTGGACACTCTAGAGCAGGTGTGGGCAAATCTGGTCCTGGAGGGCCGGTGTCCTGCACAGTTTGATGGTAGTCCTCCTCAAACACATTCACTAAACCTGACAATTAACTGGAAAGTTAAATCAGGTGTTTCTGAGGTTCTGTTTATGTACAAACATGGAAAACATGTTCTTTTTTTTAATAATCCAGCTAACCAAGAGACAAGACAGACCATAGATCTGTTTAATGTATTCACTTTGTTCAGTTCCATGTCTTTCTGGTATTTTCTTCTCAAGTGGTTGAGCATTCTAGACCAAACGCATCCTTTTTGAGTCGATGAGTCCAAACATATTGTGAAAATACAGCGTCTGATAAATACACTGGCCAGTCACAAAGAAACTGCTGAATGTTGTGCTCATTTTAAAATGTAGACATAAAACATACAAACTCGTATATAAAAAATTACAAGGGTGTTCATTTTAACTTGCCTACCCTAAAAGTTTTAAAATATAAAACATATTTTTATTTTTCGTACACCACCACAATTGGCTTGTAATTCTCTTATGCCTTCCCACTTGAAATCTGAAGGAAGAGAATATTTAGATTTTTTTCTTGCTAAAAATAACCTTCTCAGATTTAATAGTTAAGACTGACTTTTTAATACTGTTTTACAGTTTTACTTTCTTTCTTTGTCAGGCTGATTGATTCTTTCTTTTCCTCAGCATTGCATGTGCAAGCCTGAGGGAAATTCCCCGCAGGCCTTGTTTGTCATATCGATTCCCTGCTTCTGCATAATTTTCCATCTATTTTTGACCATCATCAGTACAACGTGTCACACAATGGCCTTGGCCTCCTGCTTTTTTCCAACCACTGTATTCTGACTGTAAATCAACTGCCAGCTGTGAAACTAGCAAGATCCTTTTTAGATGAGCCAAAAAGGAAAAGGATTGGTGTACCAGTGCTGTATTTCTATCCATGTGTTTATTGACACATACTATTAATATACTTTATATTATATTTAACGTTTGGTTGTGCTGAACTACTCTACGCTTGGAAGTAGCAGCATTTGTACACTGAGTTGTATGTGTATTAGGTACACCTACTTTGTTTCTACACACTTTGACCATTTTAAAAGTTACACCTACCATTACACATAGAAGCCACTTCATTAAGACCACTTTGAATCTACAGGCATGGTCCATTTTGTCAGCTCGCCTTACTACTCAGGTGCAGTTTGTAATTACACAGGGGTGTCCCCTCACAGCAATAATTCCCAGTTCCTAAAACATTCCTGTGTGGAGTTTATAGGTTGGGAAATAGTTAAAATGACAAAATGCTCATAGTTATGACTGTGCTTGTCTGTGTGTCTGCTATATGATGGAATGGTGAATTGTGCAGGGAGTTACCTCCACCCGGATAGGCTTCTGCGTGCCTGGTTAGGATAAATGGCTCAGGTGCGGCCCTGATTAGGATAAGTGGCTCAGATGGTGAATGAATGAGTTACAGACTGTAGTCCATGTGTTTCTTTGCACCATTTGTAAGCCCCTTTTACCCTGTTCATCAAGGTCAGGACCCCACAAGACCACCAGTGAGCAGCTTGCATGGCGGGTCATTCTTAGCACAGCGGTGAAGCTGACATGGTAATAGGTGTTTCAAGTGTATGTGCTGCACAGTGTGGATCATAAACAACTGTGCTGCTTCAGAAGCTAACATAACCAGTAATGGAAAGGCAACCTCATGTAACAGGGATTTCTGTGAGGTCAGTCCTTATCCCCAAAGCTTTCACAAATATCCTGTGGATCCAAAACTTCTGAACTACTCATTAAACATTTGATGAGTTCTGCAACGTAATAGGACCCCATGTGACACCTGCTGTGTGTTCCTCAAGTTGGCCAGCTCATAGCCACCACTATTGAATATCAAATGACTTTTTATGTCATGTCATGCGATGTAAATGTGTTTAATTATTTGATTATCTCTGTATTGTAAACATAAAACCATTTTAGTGATATATGAAAGGTTTTTTTTGTTTGAAATGTCAAATGTACTATATTAATAGAAACCTGTGCAATGCTGCATTAAGTATAACATACCAAAATATTGTAACGGGTTGAGATGAGGAGCGTTCTTCCAGCCTGCACTGCTGTCTCCCCGAACTGTTATTTGTGTTCCTGTGTGTTATTTTGGGGGTTATTTTTGTGTGTTGGGAGATAATGGTGTTATTGAATGTTTTTGGGAATAATGGTGTGTCAAATGAAGTGTCTATTAATTTATAAATGTGAATTAGATATTTTAAATAGTTTGTGATCATCATGTAGTTGCACATCAAACCATGGAAGAAAGAACGATGGCAGGATAAATGCCTAGACACCATGAATAACATTTAGCATACTGGTTGTAGGAACTTTCCTCAGGAGGTTCAGCTGAGGACTTTACCATGCATGGAAGAACGTTTAACAGTACGGAGGACTGAAGACCACTGCAAAGAGGGAAGATTTTAATACATTCGAATATAAAAAGGGATGGAGTGGAAGGCATAAAGTTCAAAAGTTTACTTCTTTTAGAAATGTATTAAGATTATTTTCTTAATGTGAGCACAGTTACATGTATCACAATTCACAACATTCAAATCCATGATTGTTATCATCCTCTGTGAATGTATTGCTCTTGTAGTAGAATTTTAGCCAGTTTTTGAGGGGAAACTCTGTGAGGCACCAGTGCTAGATATCATAGAATTTTGTGATTTTTTTGTTGTTGTGACAAAACATCTTTCTGTATCTTCAGCATTAAAAAAGGCAATTTAATAAATCCCCAAAGCTATAGTGTGAAATAAGATATTGCAATTAGAATACAACTTTTTTCCAATTTCCTAAAGAAATGACCTATCTATGATTGATAATTTAGCAACTAAATACCAGTCACATTTCTGTGCACTGTCCTTGTGCTTTACCTCATATTGTGCGTTGCCTTTATTTAAATTGTAAAAAAGATTGAAGGACAACTCTAGCTTTCTTTGGCAACTGTACATGTTACTTTAGTCAAGTCAAGTCAAGTCGAGTTTTATTGTCATCGCAGCCTTATACATGTAGTACACAGT
This sequence comes from Ladigesia roloffi, assembly GCA_037577295.1. Lineage (NCBI taxonomy): Eukaryota > Metazoa > Chordata > Actinopteri > Characiformes > Alestidae > Ladigesia > Ladigesia roloffi. The sequence continues at coordinate 14,588,911 of JBBKCR010000134.1, forward strand.
GAGAGGATATATCGTCCTCCTGGACCGTAGATGCAACGTAGAACGTGACAGAACAGCAACTCAGTGATGGTGAAAAAAGAAGTGAGGGGGTAAAACCACACAAATTTCAATGTAGAGTTTCAAGTAGAGATCTGGGTACCCCCCCCCCCCCCCATACACACATTTTTTCTCTTCCAGACAACAGAAGAGATGTAGAGCTCTATGCATATCCCAACAAACCTCAACCCTCCCCTGAGACATAGAGAACTGCGTCCCACTAAGTGTAACTTATTGCTATAGTGAAAAATGCTTCGTTCTAAAGCTCTGTTTTAATCAGTTATACTAGTGAAGGCTCTGTAATATCATTTTAAAGCATTGTCTGACTGATTTGATTGGAATAAAGAGACAGATAGCCTGGACTGTGTGACAGGTGAAGTGAATAACATTGATTATCTCATCACAATGACAACTGTAAAGTTTTGGGATGTAATAGGCCGCAAGTGAACAGTCAGTACTAGAAGTTGATGTGTGGGAAGCCCTGAGTATGAAGTATGAAGACCTGACTGAATTTACCAACGGACTATTAGTGATGGCTAGAGGACTTGGCCGGAGTGTTTTGTAGTGTAAATTATGCAGGGTTTAGCACTGATTAAAAGAGGTCCAAAGGAAAAGTGGAACCTGGCAATAGAGTTAAGGCAAATGTTTTCTGGTGCACAAAAGGAGCGAGGGCTAGCCAATCTAGTCTGATTCTACAGAAGACATACTGTGGCACAAATAGCTGAAAGTTGGCTATGATAGAAAGGTTTCACTGCATTGCAGCTTGCTTAGTATGGGCAGCATGGTCACAGACCAATCAGAGCACCCCTGCTGACCACTGTTCAAATCTGAAATACCCTACCAAGGACACGTGAGCCTCAGAACAGAACGACCATGGAACAATCAAAGAAGGGGGACCTACACATTATTGTGCAGGTGTATTTGAAAGTAAATTAAAACAGGATTATCATGATTGTCAAAGGGTGCTCTTTGTTTATTAAACTATAGAAGATAATTAAAATTACTACTGATAGATGTGACTGATATTACAAATAAACTGAGACTAATAACAAAAACCTACACAAACTGAAGATTCATATTGGATGTATTCATACTGGGGTGTACTCACTAAAGTTCACATGGCATGTTGGACCTTGGTGTTACCAGTGCCCACACTATTTTAAAGTATTATCATAGACACATTCATGCATTCATGCAATTAATGCAATACATATTAATATTTACATACTGAAACCATTGTATATGTCACTTTCATTAGTCACTTTATACATGTTTATATATATATATCTGCCATTTTGCACATGACACTTTGTCACTTTGCCACTTTAAAACATTTTAATGCCACTCTAAAACATTCAAAACATTTTATATATATATATATATATTCCCCCCCTATATCAGAATCAGAATCAGAATTGTTTTATTTGGCCAAGTATATGTGTGTGCATATACAGGGAATTTGGTTCCGGTCGATGGTGTCTCTCAAGCACAGCCATTAAAAACACAATATAAGCAAGCTATATATAAACAAATCAATATTTCTATATTCCTATATTTTGTAATATGCCTATTATGCCCTTATTTGTAGAGTTTGTTTATTTTAATAGTTAATTTTTTTTTTTTTTTTTTTATTAATATTTATTCCTTTTATTTTTTATTTTTATTTTATTTATATTTTTCTTTTAATGTTATTGGAGGTCGTACAAGAATTTCACTGCATATCGTACTGTGTATGACTGTGTATGTGACAAATAAAATTTGAATTTGAATTTGAATTTATTAAAAAATGGGACTTCCCCAGCTGTTCCAATTGGAAGAGGTCTTAAGGCACAATGTTGGCAGCTGCCTATAGAAAAGTATGAATTATTAATTAAAGACAGTAAAGTCTGTTTTAGGCAAACAACCATCTCTCAGTGTGTGGTCCTAGTAAATATCACATGGTTCGAGGTGATGGTCTTTACTCGACTACTGAGAAACACAGGGTACTTTGTCTTCAGAAGTGGTGTAATAAAGGACACTGGAGAGTGGTTTGGCCCCGTAAGTCTTAGGTCAAGCCGAACTTCATACAGCGCTCTCATTCTCTCATGTAATAATCCTGTAACACATCTTCCTGTGGAAGAGGATGAGTGACCCTTAACCTTGCGACCTGATGTTTCTTGAAACAAATCATGTTCGCAGTCGTAGAGAAGCGCCAACCCTGCTTTATCGAAAACACGTGGGAACAATAGCGGTTCTCGCACCTGTGCTTCTCTAGTATTGATCCTCTTTAATAAAAAAGTAAGCACCCTAGTGGACGCACCTCATCCACCTTAATCACCCTAACTGCATGACACTTTGAGTCCACTTGCATTATTAGACTCAGGAGAAAGCCACATGTGCTAATGGAAGTTCCTCGCACATGTTTTGACTGGTCTTTCATCACCCCTGCTTCCTCCACACACACTGCTGCTGAGGTCTGGCATGTGTTAAACTGTCCGGAACAGAATAGGGGGAAAGTGGGAGATGTAGAGTGAAAGAGGGCCAGTTAGAGTGGGAGGCAATACGAAGAAAGCAAACAAGGAAAAGAGAAAGTGGAATTATGGGGACCATTTGAGTGAAGTGAAAAGTATAAATGGAGTAGCACAAAAGTCACATCCCATATCCTTTCTCCTGGTAAGCACCAGGCATGGAGAGTTAGATGGAATTTGAAAGCTCTCTCTCTTTTTTTGTACATTCAGTGTGGAAGTCATGAATAACATGATTAAACACAAGGAAAGTCCCAGTCCAGTTTTTGTGCCCCAGTCTGAACTGAATGCTTTAATGTTGAACACCAGTATGATTCAACAATGCATAATTTAGAAAGGATATGCTATGCTGCCCAATAATATCTCGGAAAAAATACTTTACTTTTGGTATGCTCATAATGTGGTATTAGTACTGACACATTTTGGTTTGTATATTCATTCATTACATTTTAATTGCACGTGTTATGTTGCCTTATGGTCAGACAGACGTTACTATAATATTCTCCTGTCATACTCACTCTTAACTTCTACTTATGTAAAATATGTAAACACCATGATTAAACTAAACATGCCCCACACACAAAAAGTTGCTTGTAAGGTTATCGAAACAGGCAGGCTTCACTCTGCAGGTCAGCATAAGATGGGCCGAAAGCATTTCATTTTTATTAGTAAGAGGGAAGAAAAACGAGATCTAGAAGACAAAAGACAGAAACAGAGGCAGTAAGCCTTCCCATGCAGATGGATGTTATTGTTTTGAGGATCTAAACTGGTGTAGCTGCAGTGGGGCAAGCCCCTGGCGGAGCAGAACTTCATAAATCTGGCCTGTGACTGGAAGTTCCTGGCTGTGCAGGTTGGAGGGTGGACAAAAGCAACTGAGCACTCAGGATGTGGAGAGACTGCACTGCAGCCGGACCCAAGGGGCCGTGAAATAACATCAACAGCGGCAGAGGCTCTGCATGCTGCACAGAGTCAGAGAGGTCATCTGACGTGTGGGCATGTTTGTGTGAAAGTGTAGATGACATAGTTATGGTTTTGAATGTGGAGAATATTAAAATATTTAATTTGACTGCAGAACTATTGTCTAACAATATATTTAGCAATCAATCTTATTGTGGAAAAGTAATCCACAATGGTTCAATGTCATATTTGAAATTTTAATGAAATGTAATTAAGCAAGTGAGAAAGTAACTGAAAAAAAGAAATAAGAAAACATAAAAGAGTGAATAAATGAGTTGAAAATATACGAATCCATTTGTACTATTGTTTACAAATATAATTTCCTTACCACAGTTGACATGACAGGCATATATTTCAATGGTATTGTAATGAGTATCAGGGTCATGAAGGCAAAGTTTTGACCCAAATTGGTGAGCAGTGATCAGTGGACTGGATACAGTAAACCCCCTACATTTGCAAGGGTTACGGTCCAAGAGCACACGCATATAGTGCCACAAATCACAAATTTGTGATGTGGTACAAAAAAAAATGCATAAACTTGTGTAAACCCTAATATGATCCACAAAAATATTCCCAAAACTTTTACATTTAATTTTAAAGTTTATTGCAGTACCCTTAAAGAAAATGTAACGGTAAACCCATACCTGCAGAGTAGAGTTTACAGTGAAGATTGCTGTGTCCTGCAGTGCTAGAATTTAAAATTTCGATGTTACCTATTTCTAGACGGCACTGTAATACATGCACACACATTTTCTTTGGTATGTTCCCCCCATGTTACCTAAAAAAGACCAAAAACTACAAAATAAATAAATGAATAGAACTGCACATAGAACTCTAAATGAACAAACCTAAATTTCTGCTGTTTGACAAGTACCCTCTTATATAAAACACAGGTATGTATATAGTTTTCTTCCCAGTTGTTATCATGCCTGTTTTGTGATTAATATTGCATTAGGTCAGTGAGAGTCAGAGCTCTGTGTCCTCATGAATTACTGTGGAGTAGCAGACAAGAATACTATAGTTTGCATTCCACTGTGACTATTCATCACACGTTTTACATGCAGGTCAGGTGAAACTGTGAAATGCGGCTACACTAAGAGAGCATGGACAGTAAGAACATGATGGTGTTTATTCTTGAAAACTAAACAAAATGATGGTGTGTAAACATAGGTATACCACTTTTCCTAGGCCCTGCCGCTGTGGGCAACGTGCCAAGAGCTACAATGAAGCCAGTACAACTTAACACTTCACTATTCATCAAATACACAAATGTGAGGGTTTATTTACTTTTTAACCTCTGTGTTATGACAGCTTTCAATGGGCTATTATATGTATTAATAAAGCAAATCTCCCTATGTTTTATTCTGATAATGTGATCCAACACAACTTAAAAAAAAATCTGGCTTCCTCCATTCATGCTTTCCCCCTGATTTCTCTTTCTCTCTCAAAAAAAAAGTTAATTCCGTGTTTTTGGCGGCAGAGTGGTGGAGACAGCGTGAAGTATTGCGATGACAGAGAACGGTTTGTCCAGTGTCCTGGGGCTTAATCTGCTGTTTAAGTTGGCATCCGGCACGAAGAGGCTCATGTGCCAAATACCGAAAGCCTTCACACCCCATTGATAACATGACTGACAGGGTGTCCAGTTACTCAGCAGATTGCAAATCAATGGCTCACTTGATACCGCTGGTGACTACACAGGGACTAAATTCCTTTCTGTGGCACCATATGATTTTGGTCTTTTCCCCTTTGTGAATAGCAATGAGGATTTAGGACGTGGTGATTTGCTGATGTGTAATTATATACATGATACCTTCTTCTTTTGACATCCGTCTGATGTGGTGGCTAGCCGACAACCCGAGAAGCAAACATAGCCACTGTGTTTGCAAATGCAGGCTTCAGCATTACTCGCTTGGAAAGCCGCACCCGTGGCATTCCCTGTTTCCCTGCCGGAGCTGGAATACTCGCTGCCAGACGGTGCAACCACCCGCTGCGTTGGACACGCACTCCACTGAAGCCTGGCCACTCCCACTTCCCTCCAGTGACACCTCGCATCAATCTTTTCCCCCCACATCCTATCCAAAAAGAAGGGGGAAAAAAAGGACAGAATTGACAACAGCCACAGATGCCTGGCATTGATGTTAAGACCTTGGCAGCCGCATAATTTATTTGTGCTATCTAATTGAGGCACTTGTTTGAAAATGCTAGCTTTCAGGTTTGATTGATGGATGACAACTTTCTGTGATGCTTTTACTACTGAAAAAAAAAACTACACTTCAACAAGAGAAAATAATAACGCCATTTGGGGTTTTGGCTCTGTTCATTTTCAAGGCCAGCCAACGCACGTATAGCACAGTAAACACATCTGAGAGTTGTTTATCCCCCGCTGCACTGATCTTGCCTTTTGGCCTACTCTGCCCAGTGTTTTTGCGTGTGTTTCATTCTGGCTTTGCTGTGAAGGTGAAATATTTGATGTCAAAAAGATTGCTCTCCTATGAACTCAACAGCAATAAATTCAGCCCCACCCCCTCAAGCCCCTTCTTTACATCTAAGCCGTTTGCTTAACTCGTGAAGAAGATGACCTTGGAGTCGGTAGCCCTGCGTGAAACTGAAGACCAACCTGCTCCCTCTTTGTGGCCTGCTCAGCGCGACGTGCCAAAACCCATTTACTGAGACAGATGGGTGGTCCGTCATTAGGTCTAGGCCCCACTAAACTTTACAAGCATGTAATTAGTCCCGAGTATGAAGCGAGATGCCAAGGCAATGCATCTTTTACCTCAACACATGAGCACAGAGGAAGCAAACTGTAGGCGTTAGGCTGTCTGTGGACCAGCTGTTGGCGAAGTACGTATTCTCACTGTAATCTCATCATTCTCTACCATAATAAAACTCAGACAGAATAAAAAAGGAGTCTATAAAGCGAAGCCTACTTTCACAGCTTCTCCTCCACCCCTTGCAGTAGTTTGGGTTTCCATGCACTTTCCTCATCAAAGAAAACAGTAATGAGTAAGGGGAGGTTTTAATCTGGGCTCTAAATGTACCGCACATAACAAATAATCATCGCTGAGTGAGGTTCGGTGGAGCACAAACTATCTTCGCAAGGGCTGCAGATGATTTCTTAGCAAATTGCCCTGAGGTGCACTGATGCTCTTTAGACTTTGTTTGGTGAGTCATGATGTAGGTATTCATTTAAATGATGAGAGCAATTGAAGCAGTTGATTATCACACTCCAAGTGTCAAGAAAGTATTCACTTGCATCAGTGTGAGAATCAAGTAGAGGAGCCTGGTTCAGTTTTCAACCTTCTAAAATAAATACCTTCAAGTTTATGTTCCTGTTAATCAAGGTATCCTTTCCCCCACTAACATTAATCATTCAATTATTGTAAATAGCTAAAAATCCTTCTAAAGCCCTAATACCTGCCTGATGTCCAGCAGACTCTCTCCTAACTGCCCAGAGAGGACTTGGGTTTCAGGGACAGGAGCTGCAATCTCCATAAGCAGCTCAGGAGAAACCTTAATGGCCACTGGGATACAATCAGGCCAGTGTCTGCTACCCAAACTCAAACAATAAGCCTTTATTGTTACGCTGGGTTGCACAAGTGTACTCTTTCACTTTATGTGGGTGTGTGTGTGTTACATGTATCTGTTTTAGCAGTTTGCTCCAGTGCCCAGGGATTGAGTCAAAATTTACAGCCACAGGATATTTTTCATCATATTCATCATAACTGCACAAGCTGAGTGGCTTTATTGCCCATAATTTATGCTACAACTGCCAGTATAGAGGTGTTTCGCTGTAATGATATCCGTGAAAGTGAGATGCTGCCACTTTTGTAGCAGCGTCCAGCTATGGCAAGAAAGGGACTTTAGAAATGTCTGGAATTAGACAAAATAACTGGAACTGTTTTGAAAGATGGTCTTGCTCCTAACTGCTCCTAAAACCCTCATAAATAATCCTTTGCTTGGACTTAAAGTAATATGAAAACCTCAAAATCCTAATAAGGTCCTTTGTTCAATGTTCTTTATTTTTCAAAAGTGATTCTTTTACAAAGCATAAATCAAAACGTTCCATAAAGCAGAGGTTTTCAAACAGGGTTTAATTTTCAGTAAGGGACCCCTTTCAGTGTAAAATAAATTCCTTGGACCTCTACATTCCAACTTTTCAAATGTTATATACATTAGGCAAATATGTAGCTGTTTAAATGATGCCCCGGTATCTATCTAGTTACAATACACGGATAAGTCACAGTTCAGGCTAGAGGTGGGTGAAATTGTGAAAGTTTAGCGTCATTGTGAAAATCTTTTTGTCTCATTTCAAAGATATTATAAGAGTAAACTCATATCAAAATTTACTACTGACTCCAAAGTAACTGTATGTAATGTAGCTCAACATTACATTATTAAAATGAAAAAAAACATTCAAGCCTTATATTCTTATATTCTTTGGGTTTTCTTTTTTGAGTTGAGTTTTTGAGACATTTTGACTTTTTAATGTATTGATTGATTGTGTGTGATCTTTTTAGTGATTGTGAAGCACTTTGGTCAACCATGGTTGTCTTTTAAATGTGCTATATAAATAAACTAAACTAAACTAAACTAAGCCTCTGTAAACCACTGGGTTTAGAGAATAGCGGCTTTAGAGAACCAAAAGGATCTTTTTTGGTAGATTTATTTTAAAATGTTAGTGTTTGCTTTACCTTGACTTGCTATTTTAAGTGACTGACAGCAGTGTCATTATCCCAAATTGATTTCAGGATGCTTAAACACACATTTCCTGGATGTGGTTTCATCACACAGTCAAGGCTTTCATATTTGTCATGTTGTTCAGATACTGAATGTATTGCTTCCTCGGCCCATGTGACCGATCCAGGCTTTTGCTCAGGAGAGCTCTAGCTTCTTCCTCTCCCTGTCTGCGAGGATTCTCCCTGCGCCTCCTGGGGATTGAGAGCCAGTGCTGGTGGTCCAAAAGGACAAGGAAAATATTTGTGTGGTAAAATCAACAATTTCCTGTCTGAATTATCCTTAAGTCTCATCAATCACCCAAACTTTCCAGGCAAAATAACCCTAGCTGTAGTCCACATGACTGTTGTATGAGCTTCAAGTAGGTTTATGGCTTTTTGGTGGTCTGGCACGTTGAAAAAAATGCCCCTGAAAAATCATGCCACCAGTCCATAAAATGGATATATACATTAGGTAATGCATGCACTTTTTGGGTGACATCAGTGTGGTAGCCGTCTACTGTTGCCACATTAGGAGGCGTAATAACAAAGTTAATTGAAAATGAGGCTCGAAATTATAGTCAGAACTGTAATTTTCCACCCTAATCGGCCTGGCGTCAAGCTTAATATTGTTTAACACAAGCGAAATTTCAAATGCAGGCGAAAGGGTTGATTATAGTTTAGTCAGAACATTACAAAGGCAATATTTGCTGGAAGCAGAGAGACTCATTTTTGGCTTTGTGTGTGTATATGGGTGTGCAAGCATGTGTGGAAAACGTTGACCATAAGTGAAACTGGCAGCACTTGGACACAGTAGCTGTTGAGGGAAGCTACGAGGTAAATTTCTCACACGAGAGGAATATAGCAGTAATCTAGCAGGATAAAAGCCTGAGAGAGCTTTCAGCAACAGGTTTCTGTTCCAGAGCATTGCTGATGTGTCCTTGACAAAGTGGAAATACCACTGTAAAAACACAGTGCTGGAGAATAGGCGCTCTTCTGAGGTATTAAAATTAGATCGCTGCTTCCAGACAGTAATTGACTCTCCAGAGTCTGCGCCTCTCTTTGAAAAGACGAGATTGTGCAAGGTGACTTATTTCTACTCTCTTGTGAACTAAGGAGCAGAGAGCTCAAAAGACTAGCCTTTGAGGACAGTCTGAAGTGATGGAGTTGACTTTGGGGTGCATGAGTTCTGTATCCTAGGGGGTGCGGGGTGTAATGCATTTTGGAAAGAAAAATGCAATGAATTTGTAGGAAAACCAGAGAAAAACAAGCCTTTAAATGTTCTAAAATGTAACTTTTCAGTTACTGATGTTAAAAAGCCCCTTTTATCTGTTATTTTAGAAGGTCACACTGGAACATATACAGTATTTGTCTAAACAAATATTTACATCTGAAAAAGGAAAAATATTAATGTCAACTATATATTTAGATATATCTTCAGCTACAATACCTGTGGACATTTTTTATTGTGCATTAATCATGTAGATTTTGCATATTCAGGACAGGTCCTTACAGTGCGTCAAAATAGCTCTATTTGTCTGTGTGTGTGTGTGTGTGTGTGTGTGAATATAAAATATGCTCAGATTATGCTTTCAGTGTGTGATGATATTTCCTTCCAGCCAAAGGATCCAACTGATCATAAAGTTGAATCGCTTTGTTGGGGCCGGGTGGCACCGGCAGCAGTGACCCCTCATTACTCGCCATCCTCCCTGCACTACCCATCCAACATCTGGAATCAATTACGCATGTCTGGCGCTAACTAGATAGGGAAGCAGTGCTGATGTGATTCACACGTGAGGCCTGATGCACCTTTTATTGTTCCAGCCCATCTGTTACTCGCTCCATCTCAGGTGGTAAAATCCACTGAGAGTTCCTCCCCAAAGGATTTATGTGACACCGACGCCCATATACTCATCAAATAACCCCACGGATATAAATGATGAATCAAAGATTTAGGATGCAGTTTATTGGCGCTGACGCCTTTTCCCAAATTACATGGTTTTAGTTTGGATTATTAGCTGTTACTTTATAACAAAGTGAGCAGTATATCAATGGCTTGAGCAATACGTCAAGTTTTAAGATAACAATGATTAATGTCATGAAAAGAGCCTGTGAATACAAATAAAATGTTGCTGGTGCATATCATTTTTCTAGGACAGAGTGTGTTTTTTCAAGTTGATTCATTAAACTGACACCTGTGATCTTCATCCAGTTAATTAGGAAACCAATATGTAATTTTTCCTCCCAGAAAAATTAATCATTTGTTAATAATACTGTTGAATCCTTTTGCACTTATGTGCTACATCAGTGGACCCCAACCTTTTTTGCGCCTTTTTTGTTTAATGTAAAACAGTATTTTCACATAGATACAACTAAAATCAATGTGTGTTTGTGTTTTACTCATTTTTGCGAGTAGATCTTTTTGAAGTAGCGTATCACGAAACCTGAGACGTGTTTTTTCAAAATAAAATGTATTTCAAATTCGGATAATCAAAAAAAAGTACCAAATGACTCGCGGACGGGTGCAGGTCTGCGGCCCGGCGGTTGGGGACCTCTGTGCTACATCATAGTCACTCTTTTGAGTTCAATTCATTTGAACTCAGTTCAATCAATCAAATTAGTTAAATGAAATCAATTGAAATATAACACAGTTAAATGCTAATTTTGTCAATCCAACTTAATTTACTAAAAATAACTTCCTAATCTTCCTAGAACTTATGGAGGTTTAAAAGTGGTAATAATCTCTAACTTTGAAACAAACTGAACTATAGAGAATATAAAAAAAATAGGGGAATGTTTGGAAGATGGAATGTAAACCAAAATAGATGTATCCAAGGGATGGAAGCCAAGAGAGACAAACAACAGCACAGAGATGCAAAGTAAAACAAGGGGAAAAACCCGTATGCAAATGGGTGAGTGATTTTGTCAACAGGGTTGAAATCAAGAGCTGAATGGTACGTTCTAACCTATTTTAAGTACAACAGACATTTTGCATATGTGATAGCAGGTGGAAATATCCACAGGAGATGGAGAAACACAGTTAAGTGTCTTTTACATATATGAATTATCACTTGAATCATTACATTGTTTCAAAACGAATGGGCTAAACAAAGACTAGTCCATCCAATTGACATGTTCAAGGATTTGACTTTTTTATTTTTGACCAGATTCTATAATTAATTTGAAGGTAAAAAGTCAACCAGCTACATAATTTTACTTTAATTTTGTTTAATTTTTATTACTTATGTTTATAGTATTGCTCAAAATGTATAACAGTCGTCAATGTCAGTCCAGTATTCAAGCTACTATACGGTTCAATAGCCAATATTTGTCATTGCATTGATTTAAAGCTGGTCAGCAATATGATTTGATCAGTACTGTGAAGGTGAATGTCCATAAAGAAACACTTCCCAATTAGCAAATCAAAATCATCAGCATTTTCATTTCGGTGAGAGGCAACTAAAACAGAGCATTAGTTCATGTTGTACTATTTAGTCAATGCACATTTACAACACAGTCAACTAAATAGCTGTATAGGGCCAAAGACAACTTCCTGTTTCCCTCGCTTTGCGAACACAGATGATCAGTTAATCCCATCACGCTGATATTGTTCCTCTATATTGTAATACTTATTTATTTGATTGATGTATCTTGTAAGTATAACTGAATAAACAGCATTTTATCATGAGAGACATACTACCTTCAGAAGCCACACAGTTAGTAGGTTGGTCTAAGAGGAGGCCATTTCTATCATTTATAGGTCTAAAGATTTTGTTTGGGCAAACTTGGTCTGGAAGGCAGGCCTCCAGTTTGTCAATGGCTTTTCTCAAAGGCACCTCCTATGGCAGTAATGATTTTTCACCCAGCAGCCGTGGAGATTATGTGGGAACCCATTACTTAGAGTGAAAAAATATGTTAACAATATAATATCTGGTCTCTTGATGTGAATGGCCATGGCTTTAGCTTCAAGCAGGGGGTTTTGAAGTTGCTCCAGTCGATTAACTGTGGGTAAGACCAAGGACTTGGAAGGGCAGAATGGGACAGCATTTAATTGCATTCGTTATAAAAGAGAGCAAGTAAAACAGTCTATGGCTATGGCAGCACCTTAAAGCCAGGCCTATATGATATATGTCTGTGGTGTCGCCACTGTTAGGCAGTAGAGTTTTCTCAGTAAAATACCACCAGGTCTGGACCATAAACCTGGTTGACAGACATCTGCTCTGCTTTCTGCTTTCACCCAGTGAGTGGCAGCATTCACAAAGCCCTCACATGAGTGTGTGTGTGTGTGTGTGTGTGTGTGTGTGTGTGTGTGTGAGAGAGTGAGTGT
>JBBKCR010000134.1:14602464-14616117 GCA_037577295.1 Ladigesia roloffi
TCAGCCTTAATCTGTGCACTTTTCCACTTAATTTTCCTTACTTTCTTGGAAATTAAGGTAAAAATTAAGGTTATATTGAGGGGTAAAATTAAGGGGTTTGGTGTAGTGCAATCACAATCACTCAATTCTAACCCATTAAATTGTAAACTGTATTCCTTAGTTATTCACATTGATAATTATTATCAAAGTATCTGAATATCATTTTAAACCCATGCTCTGGTGTCAGAATACTCATTAAAATGGGAAAATATAATTCAAGTTGTTATTTTCTTACAGTACTCAAAATATGTTAACAGATATGGAGATAAAAGAGTCTGACCGGATGTCTGCTCAGGGATGAGCAGAAGTAAGATAAAAGTGTGAAATTTTATCGTTGTTTAACCATAATTTCATCATTATTTTAGAGCGTTTACTGAATATATAGACAAAGTAATATTCCACTGTGAGTAAAATATGCTGTGGCAATACAAAAACATTCAGTCTCATTTGATGTTCTTTGTTCCCTTGCAGACACTGTCTGATACAAATGTAGATTAGTTAATAGAGAAATTTAGCTAGTCTGCACTGGTGGGTTTTTTCTGTGTAACTGAAAGTTAGAGAAGAGAGAGTGAGGTGAAACTCAGCTTCCTCGCATTTAGGGATTTTCAGCAGTGAAAATTAGAGCCAACAAATTAACTTGGTATTTATTTTGTGTAAAAGTTTTCTGCCAAGTATTGGCCGCAAATGTCGGTTTGCCACTCTTATTTTGGTCTATAAGGAAAAAATGGCCACCCTGACAAAATTGTTGCTATCCAAGGAGAGCTCCTAAGGCCACGTCATGCCAAGTCCATTTTTCATTAATTAAAAAATCCAAAAATTATACTTGTATATGTGTGATTTCTTTCCAAGTTCCCTATGACAAGGTGTAAAAAAGCAAAACTGTTAGACATAATTCTAACAGTTAATTAAAAAAGTGCTTCTTTTTGCTGGTGGGGCTCATCAATTCACAGCTGTTGTATTATCCTAGTTTGAAGATAAAATATTAAACATTAAAAAAGCCACTAACTGTCAGGCATTTCTAAGAGTGTTCTACAATTTAGGGTCTAGTCTCTAAAGGGCTAAACTGGAAAAAGCATCATGATTTAATTAAATACCAAAAAAACATTATTACATTCATTAATTAATTATCAATAAAAACAATAGAACATCACCAGAGCCCACTCATAATAACATAGAATTGGTTCTCATAGGAGATCTTTGATCATACTGGTAATCAGGTTGTCACTATTATGTATTATTGTGCTCTTACCTAACGGTCTTCAACATATTCTTATTATTTTATGCTGTTGTAATGTCGTAATGTAATCAGGTCTATTCTCCTTTGCATTCCCCATGTTTCTTTCCATTATACAGTCTGTCTTACAAAGCTGTTTTAATTTTTTTTTACTTTTATACTTTTACATTCACAAAAGTTACAATGGAGATAATATACAAACACCAGAAAACACTTGTGAAAAAATTAAGTGTTGAAAACAGAAAAAGTTTTTTCCAGACCTCACATAAATTTGTGGTTCAGAATTTATTCTGTTTGTTTAATAACAGATTTATCTTTATTGTCCAGATTAAAGAGCACAGACAACTCATTCACTTCTGCAGTACGAATGTTGTTGAATGTGAATTTGCAGGCAGAATCATTGCACTTTAGTGTTCATACAGTGTATTTACTTGCCTTTGCAATTCTTATAGTATTGCTTGCTTCTATCAGTACTGGTCAGTCAGATCTGTCCTATTTATTGTTTTTTCTCTGGCCATTCGCAGACCTATTTGCCCTCCAGTAGGTAATGGGCCTTTATAAGCCAGGACTTGCTGTGGGCTTTGACAGCGAGGGGGCATTAAGTGGAGAGGATGTGGTCACGGACAGTCGACTGTGTCGGTGTTGATGTATGCTGCTCCTTAAGCACTAGAACAAAGTCAAAGGTGAGAGAAATGGACTTCCTCCTGTGCCTGGTGGTAGGAGATTCCTCTGCCAGTTGAGTGAGTTGATCTTCAGTGCTAAAGGGTTTTTCCCTTGGTGTAAAGTTATCAGTTACTAAAGAATAGACTAAAAGGTCAGTGCATGCTGACTCAATGTTCTGTACAAAACAACAAAAGTCTTATGCTGACTGTCTTCGTTGCACTGTTCCAAGTCAAATGAAACATTCTGAATAGAGGAGAACATCATAGAATAGAGGGAATGGCAGAATATACCAATTTTCTACATTTTCAATACAGCATTAATTACAACTAGGCTTAAAAATAAATGGAAGTTAATGTGCAAGAGAAAATGAGACAGAATATATAATGTAAAAAAAGCAGGTACTGCGGAAGAGAACAGAATAAATGAACATTGCAAATGATCATATTCACATTCTAGAACAATGTGAAAGGGGAAGAACATTCTAGTACATCATAAAACCGTGTGAATTGGGAGAATATTTTTTAATAATGTCAGTAGAGATGAACAATATAGAACATTGCTGTTAGTAGGCGTATTCTGGAACCACATGAATGAGGGAGAACTTTTCTAGTATTTGCGAAGGGTAACATTCCTGAAATTGTAAGGGGAAGAAGATACTCTAGAACAGTGGACCCCGTGGGTCATGTAGTACCGGTCCGCAGGCTGCAAGGAAAAATGACTGTATTTCCTTTTTATTTACTATCAAAGATTAAACGAAGTTTTATTTTGAAAATATGACCGGATTTCTAATATTAAACCGGGTCATCGCAAAATAAAGTTTGGGGACCCTGAATATTTGTTTTATTCCTGAACAAATACAGTCTACACCCCCTCCGCGGTAAAATTGTCAAGCGTTGACCGGTCCGCAGTGATAAAAAGGTTGAGGACCGCTGCTCTAGAATCATGTCAATGGAGAGAACATTTTAAAACAGCGGGAAAGGGAGGGAACAGATAATAAGAATTGGGCCCAAAGTGGGAGGGCTTTGTCAACGTTTGAAGAATATTTTAGGCCTGTGTAAATGGTGCGAGAACATTCTAGAACAGTTTGATTGGTGGAGAGTAACATAATGATTCCAACTACACATAAGGCCCAGTGTTTGGGGTTGCTGGTGTTTGTTAGTAAACGCTGGATTTGTGTGCTCAGGGCTTGGCTGATCCTGGATGAGTTTTTCAGAGACTGAGGTGTCTAACCCGTCCCACATGTGCGTAGGCTGTGAATGAACCTCAGGTCAATCTTCAAGACAGGTCAGGAAGGATTTTTTTTACAGTTCCTCTTCTGATAAATTCAAATTGACATTTACTCAGAGTAGCTCTTCCGAAGTGACTAAAGCGGATATGGCAAGCAGAATCGGCCGTGTTGTGATTTCCCAGAGAACTCTGGAAAGTTGTCAGGATGGTGAGACAAACAGCTGCGGAGTGTGAGGAATTGCTGCAGGCATGCACAGCAAGCTGGGGAACACGACTGATGTGATGACATGTTGGATGCAGATGCGTGCGTCAAAGAGCCTGATTTAAGGTGCAGAGTATGCAGTGAATGGCCTCGCCTCATTCAAAAGTAGTTATTTATAATCAAAGCAAGGGTGTAAATAAGTAACATGGGCGGCACAAGCTACTGTGCTTAAACTGTACAGAGATTCTGAGAGAAATATTTTCCCTCTCAGCCCATTAGGCTACTGCTCCTGTGCCTAGTTACAGTTGCTTTTTATCATACCCAGAGAGCTTCATACAGTCCTGTATGGACTCATAATTTCTTATTTGGCATAGTTCTGGTTACAGAATTACTTTTTTATTTGCAGTTTTATTTGTAGTCACAGCTTGTGCTGCTCCCAGGTGCTTCACTCACTTTAAAGAAAATACTGTTGAAATGAAGACTCTGGGTGAAATTAGAAAAGAACAGGACTTTTACTACAATAAAATCAGCAACTGTTTTCACTTGTATTCTAAAAGTTGTACCTCCATGTCTATTGAAATCAGTCTGACAAAATGCAGAAAATTCAGCCTCTCACTGCTTTGCCTGAACAACTTAATCAAGTACTGAGATAACTATCACAAAACCGACAAAACAGGAGAAAATTAGAGGAAGCGAGAATGTAGGTATATGTGTGTGAGTGTGCATCGGTACATGTGTGTGGTGGTGTGTGCATGCATGTGCGTGTGTGTGTTTGAGTTCGTGCATGTGTGTGAGTGTGTGTGCGTGTGCCTGCAGGCCAGATGTAGCTCTGTGCTCTCGCTGGCTCTGTAGGCGGTGGGTGTTTCTGAACGTGTCGGCAGCCATATGGACAGAGGAGGTCTGGAAACATCCCATTACAAATCGTACATCAGAGCCTGACAGGCCCCTGCTCGGCCCTGTTTTCTTTTCACTCACGAGTGCAGCTGCTCGAGGCCTCTGGACCAGGCCGCCACTTTAACCCCTCACTGCCCACTAGGGGTGAGAGAAAAAAAAAACAATAAAACAGTATGTTGAGGACCAAGTATAGGAATTCTGTTAATGAATACTTTACATGTGTACGTTAAACTATTTCCACTGGCAGTTCTAAAATATTACAAATAGAGCACAGACACCTGTGTTCCTGTGTTTGAAGAAATTTTTTTGCATGTGAAAACAAACTTGAGCAATGAAGGTGGATTGTAGCTGATGGTGATAAAAAAGAAAACATAAAAGTATTTCTGAAAATGGACAAAAGCGAGAGAGAGAGAGAGAGAGAGAGAGAGAGAGAGAGAAAAAGAGAGAGAGAGAGATAGAGAGAAAGAAAGAAAGAGCGATTTCCCAATTTCCTACAATGGTGACATGCCACTTTTGATTCTTATGTTCAGTGAAAATGACAAATGGTTTCCATAAATAAAATGACATAAATAACTGAGTGAACTGAGAATGAAGCCAAGCTTCATTAATATGAATCACTGCAACTTGCGCATGATAACAAAAACGGTTGCCATCAGCCTTTGTGTCTGTTTTCAGCTGTCTGGATAACTGCCTAGCCTAAAGCATGCATTAACTGCCTAGCCTAAAGGAAAACATTAATAACAAAACTGTCTGTTGGTTCAGTTCTACACAGCCAACATGGAGTCAGCTAAAATCAACTTCTCATAGTCTGGAGCAGTTCTGGTACCAAACACAACTTCTCCCAGAGAAGATCATCGCTGATCCATGGCGCCCAATCATCACTGGTTTCAGCTCCTCCCTTTAGACACTTCAGCAGATTCCAGAGCAGTATGTTCCCTTACACCTTCCTAACACTAATATGATCATGAACAGGTGTTGCACATAAACAGGAGTTCCTTGACTATTTAATTTTAGTTTAGTTTAGTATAGCTTTAGTATAGTTGCTGTGTTACTTTAGACAGATATTTTTTAAATATAACAATATCAGGAAGCATATTTTGACAAATCTGAAAATGTGTACATGTGAAGAAGAGCCTTGATGTAAAATTTCTATACCAGTTAAGGTTTCCCAGAAACATGCATCCAATTCAAGGAGTGTTTGCTTCTAAGAATGTATCCTGGAAACCAAGGACCTATATCTATATCTATATCTATAGACTGCATTTGGGCTAAGCTATGTAAATATCGTTTTCCAGTGCTTTAAAGAGTGTGCCGTAATGAATCAGCAGAAAGGAGTCCAGTCTGTAAGCAGCAGTTCAGCAGGTTAATCAGCTCAAGTGTGCTTTAAATTACACTGATTCCATTTGATCCCTTAAGTATATCTATGTTTAGCTTTTCTCTGCAGTCTCCTCTTTCCCATCTTGAGCTTCCTGTGTTCTTCTCTTTCTCCTCCATCACTCCAATAGTCTATGACAAGAATAGCTTTATTGCAAACCTGGGACGCTTTTATAGTACGTAGCCATATGAAAAAGTATCGCCCTGAAAGGCCGTCTCAGTCTTACTTGTTTATTTTTAATACAGGAGGAGCAAACGCGCGGAATGAATTATGAACAGAGTTGAACGGTGAGAGGCAGAATGTGTGGGAAAGCTCTGCAGCTAGACGGCCATTGTGGATTAAAGGATGACCACTTCCGGCAAACCACACTGGGCTCGAAACTTCACAGTATTACAATTCTTCTGGAAGCAAAACACAATGAATCCCCTTCAGATGGTCCAAGTGGTTCCTGCTCTCAGTCAGCAGAGGCGCGTGGGGTAAAATTCAGACAAACAGCACGGATCATATAAGACGTCAAATTATTCTGAAGGTGAACATGCTGAGTTGGGCTTATCTCTCACAAGGGACAGCTTCGGTTCAAGCCAGGAAAGTGCAATCTTTTCCGTTTCAACAAAACGCAACAGGACCAGATCTCAATCAGCTCACGTAGCAGGATAAACATCTTTCCATTTTAACGAAAAAACAAAACAAAACTGGAGTTTCTTCCTCTAAATTGAAAACCAGTAGAAGCAAACGTCCAGCATAAATAATAAGATGACAAATTGCTACATTACCTGAAATGCTATAAAATTTGGAGTGTGCCTGAAATACATGTAAACCAGCAATTCCCTTCTATTATATGACACTATAAAAATGTGTGTTCCTCTGTGTCACGTTGTGCACATAATAATGTGGCTTGTGAAGATAGAGGCCTTTGCAGTCCCCTGCCTGTGCAGACCAGTGACTTCATAAGGAAACTACAGAAATGACTGACCTGTAATGGTCACACATTTTTGATGTCTGATTTTATGACATGTTATCTGATTAGTTGATTCTGTGCATTTTGATTAAATTTACAATTATTTTGCTATGTTTAAATTTCATTAAATACTAATACAAAATCAAGACTGCATTCGCAGTAGTGGAAGGCAGACAATAATTAACTTTGAAAACAGTCAGAGAATTGTATTTCAATCACAATAAAAAGTATACATTATAAAATACTATTGTTATGAAAAAGTGCACTTATTAAACACTGTTCTAATGAGGAATGTGACTTCCTCTCTAGACTGACTCTGGAAACTCATGCTGTCAATACAGTTCTGATCCACACCACTGGAAAGTTTTCAGGAGTAACATGAACTATAAGATATATATCAGCAGTTCCACCTCCAGCACTGCTGATGCTGAAAGGATTCTCCACATTCTCGGTTCCAGAAATTCTGGATCTGCAGTCACATCTGGATCTGATACACTTTTAGTGTGGAAGCAAATGGAGAGAATCTGCCGGTTTGCATGCACAGATCATGCCGTGAGACCACTTGAGTGTAGAAGTTAGATAAAACTTTTCTGGTCATTCAACAGAAGAAAATATCTCACTTGTGTGTGAAAGACACTTTCCCAGAATTATAAAGCCATTACTGTGCAAAGGGCCCAACATCCAACAGTGCTTCATTCTTTAAAATTAAGGTGCCAAAGGGGATTCTTTGGAGCGGCGCCAGAGAACAGCCACATTTGTCCAGCCACATCCCTCAAGAGCAGTAATTCCCCAAAGAACTATTTTTGTCAATGAAATGTGTGAGTGTGAAAAAGTTAAAAGTGCTTTTTGAAGTTAAAACAACCTTGACATAATGTAAAAGTTAGGTCCCAGTTAAAGGCTCTTCCCAGAAACATGCCTCCCATTCAAGAAATATTAAGGAGCCTTCATTTTTAATGGTGTCTCCAGGAAATCAAGGATACATTTACAGTGACACACTGATCATTTTGAAAACTGAAAACAGTTCATTTAAAAATCTGGGCCAGCTATAAAATTGTTCCTGTGCTGTCTTCTACTCAACTGCACACCCTCTGAGATGATGGCAAAACACAATATATGACAGACTGAGGTTGGAGGGCACCACTGTGATAAAAGCCAGAGAGGAGAACTGTTCTTCATCTGAGTGAAAGAAGCATGACTTCATGCACAGCCTGTCTCACAACACTGCTTGTGTTTTTCTACGAAGCTCATTTGTCCCTGTACACCAGCCAATGGTAATATGACTACACTGGCATCAGAGCTATTAGCAGTGTTTGTCTATGATTTATATTATTCTTGTAGAGCAGGTAGAAAAGCAGAAACAACACAAGGCCGTTTCCTCCAGAATTATGAGTGTCCTTGGCAAAAATGAGCAAACAGGCCATGGAAAAATGTCTTTGTTGCTTGCCATACTCTTAAAAATATGAGATAAATCAAACTTTTCGGAAAGTTACAATTATTCAATATAACAACAGTACGTCACATTAATGGCCATAATATAATCTTCTATATATTATCACTTGATATTCTAGAGTTTAAATCTGAGGTGTTATGTAGTCCACACACCCTTGAGGAATATGGGGAAGGTTAGAGAATACACAGATAAAACAAAACAAAACGTTACTGACCTTTATAAATGAGGGAAATTCAATATAATGTAAAATCAGACTTGAAAATACCTCCTATTGAGATATTACGCCTATCATTAAGATAATGCATGTGTATATTATTCTCATGCAACAGGAAGCTATCAGCATTCTGTAGACACCAAGACTCCAAACTACAACTACTTTATCACTGTAGTAGACATTTTTATTTTATGTTGCTATGTATTAGTAACATCTTTTGGCAAAAAAGCAGAATATGGTGCAAGAGACCATGCAGAAAATAAACAGTGGTATGTGTTACCAGTGTGGTGTGTGTTATCTTCCAAGAGAGAACTGGTTGGCTATGGGCAAATTAGTCAGAGTAGATTTCCTGATAAAGTTTGTAATATTGAGGTACTTTCTTAAGCCACTAAATGGTTAGATTCAGATTTGTCTTGATAAAAATATACTTGTTTACTCCATCTTTTACTCCATCTGTACAGTGATAGGTGTCAATGATACTGGAATGTACAGAATTTATACATTAAACTATATAGTTTTCGTTAAAAAGGTCACTATTAATATCATAGTTACTTTTTATGGTGCATTTATTTCACAGAGCTGTATGGAGTTCACTTAATATGTGTTGCAGAGGCGCACCTTTTGAAAATTTAAATCCAGAATGATTTTTAGAAAGTCTAACAGCGCCCCTTTGTGGTCATTTTAAAAATGAATAATATTAATGATAAAGGTTTTTTTAAAAACTACAGTAAAACTCTTCCATGTTTTATGTAAAACGTACAGCTGAATACATCTGCTGCCATTTCAGCTACATTAATAATTTTCCATGATACTGTGAATCTGAGAAAGAAGAACGATCTGTTCTTGTTTGTGCTGGCTCTCGCTCTGCCACTAGATGACAGAATAGCATTGCAGTACAATAGTCTCGTCTCCACTCATAACGGTCAAAATTAAGGCAAGTTAAGGACAGCTAACTCCTAACACTTCTGTTCTAGGCTTCCACTAATCTGCTATCTCTAGGCGGGCGCACACTCTGAAGAGTTGTCACCCTCTCCGCTGTTATCTTGATCAGAACTAAAAGCTGACGCCTAAAGGCACCATGAACTGCCACTTTGACTCTAAATCCTGTTTCTACTTATCAGAATGGCAGGCCTACTTTTCCACTCCATAGGCTCTTAGGCATCACTTCTGAGATTACACAACCAGAAAAGTCTTTAGAGCACCATGTAAAATGTACTGTATTGGGAACAAAAAAGACCTTCATTTAGTATTTATATGCTAGAAGGTCTAAGTGCTTTTTGCATGCTGGGTGTCCTGGGTCAGTTCTGAGAGGGGATCCACAAATGCATTCCCTGAGGCAAAACTGCATCTTAGAGTTTTCAGCCTGCTCCACTGGGCACTCTCAGGCCTCTCAGCCCCCCTGCATTGTGTTTTATTCTGTGGTCAGTTACTGTGCATAGACCCCACAGGAGAACGGCCTGTGTTTAATGGGGAAGGGAATGCTTTATATGGGAGAGAAAAGGAACTGCCCAGAGGTTTCAGCCCACAGGGAGCTTAATAATATCTAGCATGAGATGCATGGTCATAGGGGCTAGAGCAAATACAGACATTGAAGTAATGGGAGAGAAAGTGGCATGTTTGAATGACTGCTCATGTCTTAAACATCTTGCAAAAATGATTTGGCCAAAAATCAGCGTCCCCATCTTCAAATAATTAGACGAGAGATGGCGAGTGTCTGAAGTTTGCCTCTTTAGTTTTTTATTGAAGCTATGAGGCTAATTTAGCATACAAGTAGTCCTAAGGGCTGAAGTTAGGCACGGTGGAAACTTCATTTATATTTACATTTATTCATTTATTCAGCAGTTATTTATAAAAATTTGCAAACAGTGAAACTCAAACAAGTTCAGAAATGCTACAAGAATCTATGACCTATAAGATATGCCTCATAGCATCTTGGTCTTGTTAAATAAATAAATACCAGCATAAGAAGGGGATTAATTAGGTGCAGAAATGCAGTTTACATGATGCAAACCTCATGCATAATTCATCATAGACTCGCTTCAAACTGCAAATATTTAAGCTGAAAATTTGTTAGTCTGAAATAGACATTCCCATGTAGCTTCTGGCACTTTACGACTTACCATGACAAAATTACATTGCATAGCTAAAAAGCCATGTTGACCCTTGTTTACTCCATTTCTTCAGATAAGAGTTTATCATGAAGTATATAAGCGTATACTTCCATGCCATATAAGCTAGAGTTAATATGTCAATACTTATTAACTCAGCAGAGTTTAGGGAAGAGAATGTGATGATTAGCAATGCAGGTATGCTAAAGATGCTACGCCTGAGGCTATAAGCATCCATTAGTTATTAATTGTGCAGTCGGAGTTTTCTGTTCCTGTTGCATCTACATAAAGCCTAAAGTGTCATCTACAGATTCATTCCTGTTTTACCACCTAGCCCACTTTAGCATGAGTACCAAACTCATCTTGGCCATATCTGGGTTAAGAGGGAAGTTATGTAAATTTGATTTTCAGCCAAACCCTCCTTGTAAAACTCCCAGTGGCCTAGTGGTGGGGAATCTTGATTCCGATATGGCTGAATCTTGGATTAAACTCAACTCTGCAGGAACCAAGAACTCATTAATTTTGTGATGAACATGCTGAATAATTTAAAAGGCTGGTTCTTTTCAGCCCATATTGATTTAAAGGAGGTGCTTTTCCTGGCTATTTTTCTATGTTTGTCTTACTTTTTTTAAAGAATCAGAAATTGTTCGATTAATGAGGACGTATCAGAGACAGAATTTTTGTGTGGCATTTTACAATGACAATTCCGTACCTCTTCACTTCTCTTCTCTTCTTTTTTCCTCTATTCTCCTCTCTTCTCCTGTGTCTGAACCTGAGACCCTCTGATTTAATTAGAGCTTGTATGAAAGACCACAGCACGGTGCACTGCGGAATGGAGCTGAGATGCAACAGATTCAGGCAAAAAGTGAGAGAAGGGAAAGATGGAGGAAAATTGCTTTTTAACTTTGGGATCCAAAAGCGTAAATGAGCTTAATGACAACATGCAGAAAATAAAATGAGTTTCTGGTTCTTCAGGCTTCATGCACATGTGAAAGATAAGTACACTGATTCGACCAGATTTGAAAGCCTCATGAAATACCATAATGGATCAGTGTATGGAGATAATCTTACAAGGTACACTCAGCTTAGAAGGGCCAGTAAAACCAGATGGCCACACTAAAAATCATCCTAAAACCACTATCATGAAAAAGCACAAGCACATGTTCAACCTGGATCTGTTGAGGAAATGCTTGCTGGACGTGCTTTTCGGTTTCAAAGAGAAGAATAGGATGTACTGTACTGTTCAGGTTTGTGATAAGAGTATAAGTGAGGATGTGAATGTTTTGGCATGGCTGTAGCCAGGACAGAGAGTGAAAGAACAGACTGGAGTCCCTTCAGATGTTAAAGATGCTAAAGGTGCACCTAAAAAAGAACAAGCTGCAACACAAGCGATTGCTATTCACTTAACATGCCTTGACTTTCAGGAGGGAGCGAGTAAAAAAGCAGAGGCAGCTTTGATGTCTGTTCTATCTAACAGGGGGTGTGCAAGAGCACCAGGCACATAATATATTCTCCAAGAAATAGTCTGGGCAAATTTCACCAGAGAGAGAGTGAGAGAGAGAGAAAGAGAGAGAGAGAGAAAGAGAGAGAGAGACAGAGAGATGTGCTTTGAAATGTGATTCAGTGAAGTTTGAGTCGGAAGTGAGTGAGGCAGGCTTTTCAGAGGAAAACTAATTCAGAGATTTGCAGATTCTCCTGGGTGCCTCCAGGGGTTCCCATGATGCATGATGTTGCACAGTGCACCACAATCTCCCACCATCCCGCTTCGTCTTACTGTGTTCGACGCTCAGTGTGTGCAAAGCTGACTGACAGGAGATCCCCTGGTGGAGCTCCACTCCCTCTATGCTCTTCTGCATGCTCAAGCACTGTTTATGCTCCACTCCATGCCTGTGCAATTCTTTATTCCCCAAAAAACAAAGAAAAGAGCATGGCAAGTGACACCCCACAAAATGTCATTGAAAACATCATGTTGCTGTAACTCAAAGGAATAATATGACCCCAAGGATAGTCAAATTTCCATAAAAATCCTGCGAAGCGATGTAGTCGAACTCTGTGATTTTAGATTAACGTTGGAGCTGTGGTGGATAGCAAGTAATAAATTATTACAAACACCAGTTGACAGCATGGAGACTTAATGGCTAACATTTGACACATCAAACCATAACGGCCTTGTCAAGAAAGCTGTGGGTTCTAAAACTATATCATATACCAGAATCTATAACAATGAAAATAGAGATGAAATTCAGGCTTTATCATTTGACTGAGGCCATGTCCACACCTACATGGGTATTTTTGAAAACTGAGATTTTCCGTTTTCGTTTTTTTTTTTAAAATCACATCCACACGAGCACGTTTTCAAAATTGTCTCAGTCCACACGCAAACGCTAAAAACACTCTTTATTTGACGCCATGTAAACAGTTCATTTGGGTTATTTTAATCCGATTAAATTTAATCTTATTGAAAAAAAGTGTCCATGTAAACACGGCTGGTGTCTGGGTTGAATATAAAAGCAACCGAAGCTCACGCTGACGTCTATGTCCTTCATATCGGATGGACAGTAACTCCGTGCATGAGTATAAGCATGACAAAACGTAATTTGTTGAAGTCGGGCATTGTACACAATTTAATGTAATCACGGCGCATAATGTGATGTCATCTGGTTGGCTCACAGTATGTCGCAAGGCGGTCCGTATTTTTTAATCTTCGTTTTTCTCGCCCACACGTCAATGCAAAAATCCCCACATTGGCCGGAGTTTTCAAAAACATCTGTTTTCACTGACCTAAAATGCCGTTTACGTGTGGACGAAAGGCCAAAACGCATATAAAATTACCTGTGTACGTGTGGACAAGGCCTGATACTGCTGTTTTCAGTCCAATTTTTCTATTGTTATAAACAACAGCATCATTCCGTGTTGAAAACCACATACGCAAATCAGTTTTAGGCAGGTGGATGACAGTTTAGGAATACAATTTGCATAATGCTGATTGGTGGGTAATGAGGTTCCATTACGTGTTCAATACAAAAGTAGATTTGGTTTATACGAAGACATTCACATGGCAGCCAAAGCGCTGCTCTGCCTATTTCCACACACCTAGTCACTATACGCCTTAGTGGATTGTTTGTGTTATGATGAAAAGATAAGTCTCCATCTACAGGATCACTGTTAACTCCCTCTATAGGAATCCTATAAGCTCCCCTTCATACACATTCCACAAAAACACACACACACACACACACACACACACACACACACACACACACACACACACACACACACACACACACAC
>JBBKCR010000134.1:14624796-14661409 GCA_037577295.1 Ladigesia roloffi
AGAGAGAGAGAGAGAGGGAGGGAGGGGGAGAGAGAGAGAGAGATGGGGAGGGAGAGAGAGAGAGAGAGAGAGAGAGAGAGAGAGATCTGAATAATGCAATGCAGATATTTTGAGAATGAAGTTAATTAAAGCTGAATTTCTACCAGGGCGGAGCTGGCAGGAACAGATGCAGGCCCAAAACACTCAGGCATTACCTTGTGACAGACACAGAGAAGAGCTGAGTATAAACTCTTTATTAGGTCACACTTTATCCCCAAGCTTGAATAAATACAAATACACAAACCAACACACACACAGACTAATGAAATGTGAAAGATATGAAGTGTGAAGTCACTGCACTTTGGAGTACATATAGCTTCTTTTTTTTACATCTGTGAACACATGTTGATATGGGATTATAGCAGTAATTATTTTAGGGTGTGCAAAAATTCTTAGGAGGGTGTCAAAGGGGGATTTACCCCCACTGAGCTTCGGTTCTCTGCGATGGACTGGTGGTTGCTGCAGGGTGCCAGGAAAATGGCTCTGTTTTGGGTTCCTCAGCTAAGTCTATGCAGCTGTTAATCTTTACTTAAAAGCTGTAAAGCACATTTTCCTGGAAGGTGTCAACACACACAAAGCTCCAGATGACTCTGCGAGCAAAAGATATCACATTAAAGGGGAACTCCTACTTCAAATCCACCTCCAGTATATTCCCATCCTAGCAGGGGACAATTTGCGAGGCTTTGTTCCTGTGTGTAATGCAGTTCTACTCTTTAAACAAGATGCTACAAAGTAACAAGTAATGACAACTATCAAAAATAGAATGATATAGGTTTTCATTCTCACTGTACGCATACCAGTTCTCAAGAGTGATGTGACACTTAATCTCTTCCTGATATGTCATTTTACATTTAACACTCCTTAGTCCCTTACAGGTTACAAACATGTTTGAAAAGTTACCATGCCAAGCATCAGCTAGAGGGGAATGAAGCTCAACAGTATTTGGCTGTGGAGTAGTGGAACTGCATTGTGTGGAGTGATGAAACTCCTGCTAAATACCTTTGTACATTTGTGGCCCAGAACTGGTAATCCAACATAAACACCTGAAAACCAAACCTGAATCCAAATCATTACATAACATGTACTTAAGAATCAAACTACATTTACATACCTACATGCATCACATTGCAGTGCATATCTTGAGTATAAGTGGAAATCACTGGGTACTGAAGTACAGAGTACTGAAAAAACCAAAGGTTGAATGATTTGCTCATTTCTACAGGCATCATTTTCGTACGTTTAGATTTTTTTTAAATGCTACATAAGAATTTAAAGATAAAATGAATTTTGAACACAGACAAAACCGCGTTAGTGGAACAGCTGTATAGCGGTTATAGCTGAAATTATTTGGTTGATTAGTTTGAAACAGCATCTATATGCGATTATAAGCCTAAAAAGTCATTATGACTGATCATTCCCACGTGTTACTAACCAGGAATTTCATTAAAAAATCTTGTGTGCATCCAAAAAATTTGGTAATCATTCAAAGTGTAAAATCTCACAAGATATTGGTAGAAGCATGTATTGATTGCTAAGTTTTGACTGCCTATTTTTGGCCATGTTGTTGGAGGAAATGTAGGTGATGTGAGCAAAAGCAGCCAAATGTAAACAGTCAATTTAAATAATTCCGCCCCTTGAAATGTTTGGTGAAATGTGTGGGATGCATGAAATTTGGTGCGCTTCCAAAATTTATGAAATGTTGTGCGCTTCCAAACATGGCAGCATGGTATTGGTAGTGATGCTGTGTGTGTTTTTGTGTAAAGCTTAGAGCGGGCCCAAATAATGGAACCCGACCCAACCCAAGACGAAGCATTTTGTGTCCAAGCCCAGCCCAGCCCGACATATTAACTGTAATTTTAGTCCCGACCCCGATTTAAACCAGACATTTTTTTAAATACATGGGCCGTTATAATGCTTGATCACGGCCCGACCCGCCCCGACCGGAGGATACTGGCAGGAAATATTGGCCTGGCACGACCCAGCCAGGCTTGGGACGGGTTCAGGTTCGGGCAGAGAATCTAAACTCTATTTTTGAGAAGTTTGAACCAAGCACTGGATGTCTGGTTTGATGTAAAGCATATAATGAGTTATAAATTGATCATTATCAGCTACAGTCAGGCTCCTCCTTGAGGCCAATATGCCATTCGGATTTCGCCCAAAAATATATTCTTACTCTGTATCAGTCATGTGGGGCTACACCAAGTGGACTGGAAGGATATATGTTTGAAACCATCAACCAACTATCCCTGACAAAAAATGTAAGAAAAAAAAAACAAAATATGAGCATAGAAAATAATAACAAATGACAAGTATGCCACAAATAGTTCCTTAGGTAATACTACATTAGACCCTCACTCCTTGGTTCTTCCCCTGGCTCGACTTGAGAGGCCAAAACACTTTATGTTTTGTTGTTTGTTTGAGGAGCACGGGTCCAGTGTATGTGTGTGTGTGCGAACACTGAAATGACGTTTCATTAAAATACATTGTATCACTATTGAGTGCGTCCTCCCATTCCCTCAACCATGCGGAGAGATCCGTGACAACTTCCCACTTGTGGAGCTAATAATGTTTATCCTATTTTACTTCTAATGCTATATTTGCCTATATGTCTCTTTATATACGACCTCAGCTTTAAATGAGAGAATCTGCCAAATGCTAATATACAGGCCATGGGGTGAGATATATATTAAAAATCTTAAATCAGTGTCTATCTATATCCTCACACGTTCTCTTCTTATAACACTGTGAAATGGGTGATCATCCCAAAGCATCAAATGGTACAGAGAAGCTCATGTTAGCCTTTACTCCTCCAGATTTTTTATGCAAAGGAGATGTTGCAGTGTTTGTACATAATCTCTGTCTATGCCATATGTTTATTAGAAATTTCTTTTGAAGTACTTCTCTGTACTTACAATAGAACAGGAATCCTGCTTTTTCATACAGCAGTTGCATCAATAAGGAAAATATTTAGGTCATGCTCATCAGTTATTTACTCTAAGATGTCTGTAAATGAATTGGACAATTTGTATAATTCATTATTGAAAATAGAACTAAATTTCCGGGGGAAATTTTGTTTTTTTTTATTTTTTACATGTTATTTTAAAAAAATTATTTGGCAGCCCAATAATTAACTATGAACTATTATTACCAATTATTAACTATTTTTTAAGTTACAACATTATTTTTTCAAACAAATGGTGTGGGTGGAGTTTTCATAGGCTGCTGCTTGTTCGAACATTAATAACAAAAATCAGCAATAAGGTCTTGTTGGAGAGTTACATAAAATTTCATAAAATAATCCATATATCCAGTCCAGCTGCAGCACTGGGACTAATAAAGGTTTATCTTTTCTTATCTCTTATAACCTCACCACTCCAAGACTGAGGTCAGCCCTCTTCACCCCTCTACTGAAATGACCTCAGACCAGTCAATCAATCAGACCATGAGCTTATGTCAGAGCTTAAGAGAATATTTAACCTGACAACCAACACACTTAATGTTTAACGCTACAGGCTAAAGTCAGACTGCAGTTA
The DNA here is from genome assembly GCA_037577295.1 of Ladigesia roloffi. Lineage (NCBI taxonomy): Eukaryota > Metazoa > Chordata > Actinopteri > Characiformes > Alestidae > Ladigesia > Ladigesia roloffi. The sequence goes on from JBBKCR010000134.1 coordinate 14,628,369, forward strand.
CATCATCTGTGGTTACAGCGTAGTGCCTTGGGCATTTTTGTCAAGATGTGTGAATCCAATGAATGAGTCACTGGGTTAATGTTAGGGTTAGTAACAAGATGAAGGTTAGAGTTCAAACTAGGCTAAGGTGTTCTGTGAATTCAATCAGTTGTCTTATAAATTAATTGCTTACAAATATTGTTTTTTTAACGTAACACCAAAGGTAAGTGTGTAGCAATTTTCAGCTAACTGTCCTGAAGCCTGCCTTGAAGTGTGTGTCAATGGACACATTTTGTATGTTACACACACACACACACACACACACACACACATACACACACATACACACACATACACAAATTCCCACAGGTACTGGGTACATCTAGAGTGATGGCCCTGCTCTCCCAAGTGGTCTCTCTGCCAAACGTGTTTGTTTTTATTTTAATATGTGTTGTCACTCTGATATAACAAGTTATAAACAAAGAGCCTCCAAGATTTCATTAAACACTCTGTATCACTCACCTCCCAGGCATGTTTAGCATTCGTTTGAACACATACCCTCAAAAATAAAAGAAATAAAATACAAACACACATTCATTTTCTGTGTTCCCACTCTCTCTCTTTTATCCATCTCGCATAAACAAACAGGCTCATGCCCTTCTCTCGTCTTTTAAGAAAACACACCCATGTTGGAAGGGATCTCTGTGTTCCGATGGTGGTGAGAGATCAGGGACTTTGGTCTCACCACTCAGGGAGCTGTAGAGTTGCTGGATTATCGGTGCTGTCCTGTGAGACACAAACTGTTCTGACGCAAACACAAACACATAAATACATACACACACACACACACACACACACACACACACACTTCTTCATTCAAACAGATCCAGAATGCTTAATGTTCCTGACTAGATTCTGAGGCATGAGTCTTTGTATTTCAGGCACATTTAATCTATGGACACTAGATTGACACTTGCCTGTCTGAGACTGACAGCCACTATGGTGGTGAAAAATGTGCTACTTTTTAAACAGTATAGCACTGCAGGAAAGATAGAGTGTGAACGGCAAGGACAACAAAAAAAATATAAAATTGAACCAGCTGGCAGTTTAACCTCTATTACATCTGACATTTAGGTAATGCAATTGTTAGTATGCAAAGTGAAATGAGTAACACAGGTACTTATCTGTCTCACCCTGAACTGCCATGTACGTGTGTCTTTAAAAATATATCTAGCACCAATCAGCCCTGAGATCATAATATTTCTCCAAATAATTTGCATAATAAAATAATGAAATGTAAATAATGTAATTCAGAATTTTGATGTAAACTGGTTAACTAAAGACAAAATGTGGACTCAGATTCTTTACACTGGTGCGGATACAAACTAAAGATCACAAAGTCTACTGAGCAGCTCTCATTTAATTTACTGTCCAAAGCCACCAGGGGATCTGAGTCATCTGTCAAGTATTAAAATGCGATGGTGAAATTTGCAAGGAGGGGATACATTTAAATCTTTGGGGATATTCTGCATATGTAACTCTTTGCAACAAATGACATTTAATGTCTAAGTTTAAGGCCAACATTATATTTCAAAACTATCACACAAAGTCACTCAGTATCCAGACAGCATATTCAAAACCATTTTGTGTAGTTAAGGCACAGTTAGAAGCTTTTAACTCTTCAGATATCTGGTTCCTGTCCGCATTGCTGTGAATAATTCTGAGCTGGCTTTTTTTTTTAAAACATTTCCGTTTAAAATAATCAGATTAATTAATTAACACATTCAGTAATCAGTTAGCACTGTACAAACTGCTGTTTCAAGTCATGCAGAACTGCCGAATAATGACAAACTGATTCGCTTATATAGTTTCTGACACTGTAAGGCAACAGTAAATAAAGGGTAAATTTACATTTACCCATTTTTGTGGGTCGGGGAGTGTGTGTGTGTGTATTGGGGGGGTGTAGGGGGGGCAGCTGTTTCCTGTCTGCTTCTGTCTCCCTGAGAGCTGACAGGTGAATAAGGATGCATGATGGGAAATAGTGACGCACAGGAGCTCAGATCTACAGCCCTGAGGGGAGGAAGAGGAAAAGCAGAGCACAGGCTTTCTCGGCCTGTCTCTCTCTTTCTTTCTTTCTTTCTTTCTCTCTCTCTCTCTCTCTTTCTCTCTCTCTCTCTGTCCAGATGAGTGGCTCTTTTTTGTCTGTTCGCCCAAGTGGGGCCTGCAAGCCCTACCCATGATTCTTTACTTGGTCCACAGCTGTCTCGTTACACAACCAACAAGTTTGGTGTTGGAGGAGTCAGACGAGGACATCTCCAAAACTGAGGGAATCAGAGAAACACTGTTCAGCTCATTAAAGAAATACCAACTAGAATAATCATGTTGACAGGTTTTCCTGGAAAAAAGAAGAAAATCTGTCAAATCAAAACTTATTTATAATAGAAGCCATTGGACATTTGGAGAATTCTGCTTTACAAATTTTCAAAAGCCTTTCATTGAAGAACTCCTTAATGTTATCTACAAAAATACGCATTTACTGATACCGAACAGCCAGGATTCCATTATAAGTGTGCTTTGAGTTAACAGGTTTTCTGTTCCTTTGTAAGAACATGAACACATTTTGAAATAGCTGCCCATTGTATTCGACTGCATGCTACAGCTGCGGCAGATAGAGATTAGGCTGGAATAGGCTGGAAGATTTCTTTAAGCTCGTTCACAGAGACCGTCAGCAGGAAGCCCCTGCTTTGCAAAAGGCAAAATGTGACATATAATGTAGTTAAAATGATTGAAAACATGAACTCGATTATGACGAATAGCGTCCTTATTGCTGAACAGTCAGCAGCCACTACTGCACTGGGCAGCCCCCCTGCTCTGATCTCCTGCTATTGTTCTCCACCACCCTGTTTCAGTTCTCTTAAAAACGCCCAGTCTTAAATGGAATGAGAGATAGAACACAGAGAGAGAGGGATAGAAAAAAAGATACAGTGCAAATGGGATAAAAAGCTGGAGGGCTGAGGAACAGTTTCATAAGTTTGAATGTGAAAGAGACAAAAGAAACCAGGAGAAGGAGTCAAAGAGTCAAAAAGGACAGGAAAGGAAAGGGCGGGTGGAAAAGTGCAGGGCAGTGGAGAGAGAGAGAGAGAGGGGAAGGGTATGAAAATGGAGGGAAAAGGAAAAGCACATGATGGAATATGAAAGAGTAGGAAAAAGCACTGATAAGAGAGGTGTTAGAGGTATGAATAGAAGTACATAACAGGCAATCTGATAACAGCAGGGTAAAGAGAATTGCAAGCTTTGCTTTCTCAAATATCAGTAAATTTCCGTTTGGAACCATTTCAACATTTCTAAATGGCTGTGTTGTCAGGTGTTCACTGTGTATATTAAAGAAAAAAAAAGAGAAGTGTATTTGTCACATTGGGTGGTGCACAGGGAGTGAGGCGAGGCACGGGTGCAGGTTCTTTGGCTGGCCTCTACACAAAACAAAACCAAATCAAAAGGCACGTGGGCCTAACAGAAAAACACCACATGGTAGAAACACTAAGGCAGGGTTACGTGCAAGACACATCTGGGTATTGTGAGGGTTGCTCTGCCATAAACCAAGAAACACAAAGAACTTAAATACTAAAACACACTCTGACAAAAACCAATAAAATCCCTAATCACTAAAACTAAATACAACACAGCTGAACACAGTGACTTCAGACGCAGACATACACTTACAATAGTAGGTGCTTTCGGTATGGCGCAGCTTCGTCCAGACGCTTCCTGCCCGCTCCGCTCAGATTGTGCCTTATTATAGTTTTTTATGCACATCTCATTTTACTTCATGCTCCAAATTCTGCCGGTCTAATAGTTAATGATAGTATTACACTTCTCAACATCAGAAACAACCTAGCACAAGCAATCTCGGACACTTTTAAACTAGACCCGTTGTAGCCGACCGAGATTCTTTGCGGCTCGGACCAAAACAAAAGAAACGACGCTCACCTGTGGCGCAGAACAAATAAAAGCCGGCGGACACGCATATGACAAATAAAAAAATCTTCAATCTTCAATCTTGAATCAAAATAAAAGTCCCACCAATAAAACCCACAGCTGTAACAGTGTTTTAGCATTATTGCCTCTCTCAAATAATTCGTGAGACACAGCTTATACATTTTTTAAAAACACATTTTTACACAAAACATAAAAGCATAAAAATTCTAGTGTATATCATCATCACTTCATGCTGCATGATGTAGTTACTGGCAGAAAAATTCTTCACATGCTACAAAGGCTCACACAAACGAAAGAGTTAAATTGTGTTTAGGGATGTTTCGTGTTTAAAATGCGTTCTTCTTAACCAATTACAGTAGAACCCTGCGTGGATCCATACAAACTCCCAAGCCTCAGCTCACATAACTTCCCTTACAGAAAAATACAGCATGTTTTTAACATTTTACGTGTGACTTTTTGTATAGGTGACTCCACATCATATCGTTTTGCTGAAAACAACACATTTTGAAGAATGATCTGATATAAAGACTATAACTAAATATGTAACTAAATGATGCTTAAAATGTTTTTTAATTATGTAATTAGAGTGGAAATCGAGCTTGAGATCGATGTTTATCTGTGCTCACACTGCACAGCTTTCTAAGAGTCATTTAACTAGAACTGTGCCTGCATTTTTTTAAATTAAACTTTCAAACTATGTTTTCTTAGATTATTCTGATTTAGGATCCACACACTTTGCTATATTTGATAAAGTTACTGGTCAGGGAACATCAAGGAAAACATATTTAAAACAGGAGATGAATTCAACTTGATTGGCTAATTGGGATAAAAACTGGAGGGCTGAGGAACAGTTTCATACTTTTGAAAGTGAAAAAGACAAAAGAAACCAGGAGAAGGAGTCAAAGGTTCAAAAAGGACAGGAAAGGAAAGGGAGGGTGGAAAAGTGCAGGGCAGTGGAAAGAGAGAGAGAGGGGAAGGGTATGAAAATGGATGGAATTTTGGTAAGGTTATAGGTCAGGGATCATCAAGGAAACAGATTTAGCTAGCCCTACCAAAGTGATGGTAAGACAATGAATCAGAGCTATCCTATGGCTTATGCAGTAATCTTTTCATTATTTTGTTGTCATATTTCAAGCAATAATATATCAGCATTTCATGCACAAAAAGGTTACCTTGTAAGGAGATCGTATTGAGAGAATTTCTACAATAATGATTGTCATTATTATTTCTTGTGTTAAGGTGGCATCAGGTCAAAGATAACACTTCGTTTGACAACAGGTCAGCCAATCAGCTTTCAGAAACTAAACTGTGTCATATACCATATTTTTTGCATGTTTTTTTAGTGGGCTACACTTTTTTCTAGTTTGTGTTTTGCACAGAGTGTCAATTCTGCAGAAGAGAAAGTATGTATTAGTTGAATGTATAAAAAAATAAGACACCCAGAATTAAATATGCCTACAATGTAATATGTTCTCTATCCAACTTAATTATCATTCTGATCCCTCATGGTGTTGTTAGAATAGCAGAAGTTAACAACCAGCCAGACCCCGTTCCAGAACACTTGCAGTGCGGCATGAAGCACCGCCGTTACACAACTCAGCTCAACCCCAAATATTATTGTGGATGATGACGGTGCTCAGGCTGTACAGTGTGTAGCTGCAGCATCTGTGCCAGGATAAAAAGGACAAACTGGTGTTTGGTGCCTTACATCAACACAGGTGGCTCCTGCTGGATCCAAGTCAAGCCTGGGACAGGGCATTGCACACACACACACACGGTGGGAAATGACAGGGGTTTTGCGCAACCTGAGAGAAACAGATTCAACATTGCCGCCAAGATGTTTGGCTGACTTTGAGCTTCCTTCCTCCGACGGGTCCTGATCAAGTCTTTTTTGTTTGACTGTTTATCTTTCTCATGACTAGTTTACCATCAGCACATTGCTATTCTTGGCAGATCCAACAGCAACAGAACAGGCCACATCTATCAGAACAGGGTCCTTACATTTTAACACAGAATTACTGTTACATTTTCAGTTCATTTTAATTTTTTCAGTTTATTTGGTAATTGGTTTTATGGAAGGTCAGCATCTGCTACATGACACCCTCATAATGACAACTGACATAAACCCAAATGCTTTGTGTTGCTTATCCATATGAATATCCTTAAACCATTACAAGTATTTTGACAAATGTTGCTGGTTGGAACCTTTATAAATGCCTATTGGTTTAAGTGAGTTGTCATAAAAGTCTTATGCAGTTAGTGTTATGCATTACGAATATTGCCTTTTAGATCAAGGATTTCCTTCAGAGCCTGAAGTTTGCAGGCCTTCGGACATATTCATTTTAACAAAATGGTATCTGCAAGTAAATAATGTTAAATGTAATTATATCGTATATTTCTCATTATGAAAAAAAACACTATATTGTTTTATTTAATACAGTGATATCAAGTGAAACATTTTTTTCTTGCCCTTGCTTTTTTAAGCAGCATGAAACTCAATTATAATTAATTAAATAACTATTAATACTTTTGTGCAAACTTATTCTTTCAATGCAAATATTCGGTAAGGCCCATAATACACAGTAAGGGACAAAAAAAAGTGTTTTGGTGTTTCTCAAAGTAAACTGACTAAAAAGAGTAGATTGCTCTGATTTCTTTCTATAAAAATAGTGTATGCATTTAAGATGTATTTGCATACTCTGATATTATTTTTGGTAGCATAAAGCATTGCGCCCACCCTTTTATCCATTCTCAAATACAAATGAGCAAATTAACATCATTTCCTGGCCCAAATTGTTCATTTGGTTTGATTTGAGATGGGTGACTCACAGCCATTAGCGTACTTTCTTGGTAAATTGGGGTCTGCAGGTTGAGATTACTGTGCCTCATTTCCTCATGTCAATCAGAGCTGATAATGAGTGGACACTCAGTGGCTCTTTCCTGCTGAGAGTATAATCCTGTTGGTTCACTTCAGTAAACACCCTGCACACGACACCTACCTGCACACAAACACATCTCTTCACACGCTGGCGTAACAGACACCTGTCCATCAGTCATCACCCCACCCACTCCAGGTTGGTGCAGAGGAGTGTGTGTTTGTTTGTGTGTGTGTGTGTGTGTGTGTGAGAGAGAGAGAGAAAGAGAGAGAGGGAGAGAGAGAGAGTATGGAGCCATGATGGTGGCCCTGTGTGTATTTCCAGCTGTGCTTTCTCTGCCTGTCTCCCACAGGATCAAGCCTGATCCCCATGCTGTGTTTTCACACAGGTCTGTCCAAGCTCCATGCCAACAACATTGTATAACTCCGACACTGACAGTGAAATGCGGCAAAGCCTGAGTTTCTCCCAGCTGAGTGAGCAGGAACCATGAGAACCAAGAGTCGTTAAATCATTTCCAGACACAATTGTTGGTGGGGCAGATCAGCACTGTTTTGAAGAAAGCCTGGCATGCTAAAGCTGGAGATGGAGCAGGACAGCGTAGTCATTAAAAAGCTCTTAAGGAGAGCACCTTGTTCACCGTGAAACTCAGTTGTTTGTTTAAGTGTCTGAATGTTTAATAGAGCAGATGACAGGACACAATTTCCCGACTGTGCCTGGCTTCGAGCGAGGGCCCATATGGAGAGAGGGAGAGAGATAGTGTAAATATAGATGACATAATATTCAGTCGGCAGGTGGGGTAATTTCAGAAAAAAAGGAACAGATGATGGCGACACTGGATCAAACGTAAAAGGATTACATTTGAAGGTCATTATTTTTCCACATTTTTTTAAACATTGTTACAAGCAAATCTGTTGTGCTATAGACCCTCTAATACCTTTTGTTTTTTTTCACCAAGGTTTATTTCAACAAATTAATTTACTTAGACTTCCCCAATCCACATGAAACTTGGTGAGATTACAACATCACATGTCTGATGCTGAATAAGAGATTTGCCTGATGGCGGGTTTATCTCTTCTCACCAGCACACCCTGAACCAGAGTAAGAACAAAGTCCTCTTTGGGCCTTAGGACATGGAGGACCAAAAAACTGTGTATGCCAAGTTGGCCTCTAGTTTGTTTGTGGAGTAGCACCATCTAGTAAATAACAAAAATGTAAAAATCTATCCATTCACCGGCCAATATATTGCTATGTATAACTTAACAAAATATGGCATATTCTTTGCTAGCGCTGCAAATGTTGCAATTGAATTTTTTCTCACGACCCACTGAGGCTAATATTTTGGAAACTTAGTGTGTTTACCCTTATATTTGTGTATTTCAGTGTAGATATATACATATTCATTCTTTCATAAAAGAAAGTCAATTTCCAGATGGGATTGTTTATGGTAGTGCATTACCAACAATTGATGTGAAGTAGGTGCTCTTCTTAGAGGTTTGTAGTGTTTTCGAAACTGATAACTCTGAGATTAGACCCTGTCTTTGTCTTCAACAAGAATTTATGATCAGCAGAATTTTAGAGAGACAGTCTTCTATCTACAAAGCCATGCACCATGCCTCCCCGTCTACGGCACTGTCTAGCCGTCACAAGACCAAGACAGGAAGCTCAAGACATCTCCACCCTCTATGCTAACAAAAAGCCTCCCAGACAAAGCATTAGTTCCTGTAGTCCCTACTACCCCTCGCCCCTCCCTTACTTATGTTCTTGAAGTTTAGTCTCAAATCGTAATGCTGACTCTGGCCTAATAGCTGACCATAATTAACGCCCTAAAATCTACTTTGTTTTGCAAGAATTCTCCTTAATCTGTAATCTATACATATGGCCAGTTTTTCTGGTTTGATCCAGCTGGAGGGTTGTTGATGTTAAGAAAAGCAAATAAACATATTTGCAGTGATTTTATTATGTTTTGAAACTGTTCGTTTTGCTGTGGATGTCAGTGGGTTCAGTGATATCAGAGCACTGAACAAAGGCTATTCCACATTAAAGTCACGCAAGCCAAGGATTAGGGCTCATTAAAACCTAGCCACTGTTAACGATTATGCCAATTAATTGCACCAAAGCCAGACAGACATGTTTTTTTTCCTCTTTAATGCAAGTTACACAATGTGACTGCAGCTGTCCCATCCATCCAGGGCCTAATTCATGAATATTAACAAGTGGTTCAGAGGGATAGACTTTGAATCCAACTTCCTCTAATCCTGCCTGAAGTTCATTTGGGTCTATTATTAGCATGCTCACTCTGAATTAAACCTGGCAGTTGTTGGAATCACAGCATCATTTGACCTTGTTTGAAGGACAGTCAAAGAAGACGATCAAACCGAATACTTCTAAGGTTTCACTGAGAACTGCCTTAAAGTGCAGCATGGCTTTGAACTGTCAGACATACTGAGGATTGCGCTCATGCGCATTCTCTCAGTTTCTCATTTTATTCTTCGTACGCTTCCCCTCTCTCTTCCTCTCTCTCTATTTCTATTTCTCTCTCTCTCTCCCACTCACAGGAATACCAAATGGAGCTCATTGCTCCCGGTTGTTCATATGCTGTAGATGTAAACACAATGGGAAAGCATAAGAATTCAAACCCGAACACCCTGCTGAGATCTCTCCGGACTCCAGGGAGAGCTTTTCAGGAAGTTTAAAGTTAAAGGATACCTGCAGCTGGTGCTGATTTTGAAAAGAAGAAAACTTTAAATCTGATTTTTATTCTTCACTCACATCTCACACGTTCTTGGGCACAGTAATTGTTGAAGGTTTCAGTTTTTCTGAACTCTGACCTATAATCATGCCGAGCTGAGGAAACGGACAAGGTGGTAACTTCCTTTCCAACTTGACTCAACAGAAAGTTCCCCATGGTGACTTTGAATATAGTCAGTTCAACGCTTAGCTTCATTTTTGAGCAAGGTACCAACGAACCTAAAGTAAGAGTGATTGAATGTCTGTTTCTACTCCACAGAAAGAAGCTGGCATCCTAATCGGAGCCCAATCTGTGGAATGACTGGGCCAAAGCACCGCTGATTCAAATTAAACCCAAACCAGTCCTCGAGCTTCATTGAAATTTCAGCAGATTTTTTTTTGTGCAGATGTGTGCAGTTCTGTGAAATGCACTCTAACCCCTCAACTGGTTTAAATGTGCTTGAATCAGAATCTTATGTAACACCGCTGTGAACAAAACTATCCACTATTCTTCAAACTGAAAGTCTACAATAGGTAACAATGATCTAATGGCCACTTAGCATGTAATATGCAATATCTAAGTGGTCTCTACATAATGTCTATAATAATACGTTACACTGAAGTACAAAACGAATTTCAAAGATAAAAGGCCTGTACAGACCCTGCCTGCAGAAATTACCTCAGAAATGACTCAAATAGAGCTCACTGCTTCAGTATCTCATCTGACAGGCTGTGCTAGCACTTCAAATAATTGGCTAGTCATGTAATAACTATACTCTCTTATTAATGGTCTGACTCGGCAACAATAATTTAAATGACTGCTCAGTAATTGTTATAGCTAACTGCACCCTCTATTTCATTCCTCCAAGATATTTGATGCAAGTCTTAATTAATTCAGACTGAGTTGAGGCTGAAATAAAGTGAGTTTATCTAATTAAGAGTGCAGTGGAGATGAGAGATGTTAACAAAATGGTTTTATGTAACTGCAGAAGTCTTCGGGCGTACAAAAGCCTACAGAAGGCCTGTGATGTCACGCTCTGGCGCTGGTTCTGATAGGGAAGGGTGGGAGCCACAGTTATTCTCAGGAAACTCAGGGAGGAGTTCTTTACTTATCTTTAACGCATTGACTTCTCTTGCCCACCAACCCCACCCAGACACACACACAGACACACACACAGACCAGTACGCTACACATCCAAGAGAGACTGTCCTCTTCAAACATATGGTAATCTGAATTTAAGAACGACTCTCTTTGGAAATGATCCAGATTGGATTGAAACCATTAAAGCACCAGCATATAAACTGCTCTGCTCTATAGTCGCATAATTTTCATTATCATTATTTGCTACTGATTTTGGAACACTGATCGTCATCAAGCCCATTATGTAATTTATCAAATTCATTTCATTTTGTTAATTTATTTATCTCCTTTTGTAATGTTATTACTATTAAGAGGGGTTTTTTTGGTCAAATAGGACACTCAGGCTCAATATTAACCACATTAAGTGTAATGACAGCAATATGAGACAAATTATATTAGACTATAATGAAGTAAAATTTTTATTAGTTTTTATTGGAAAGTCTAGAATGTACTTTGCAATCTGAATGTTCCACTTTTCTGGAGAGGTTCTTGTTCCAAAGAATATAACCAAACCAAAGGACCAACGGAGATCCAGTCAGATCACACACTGAACATTTCTCTGTGTTACTTAGAACTGAGAATCATTTTACACAGAAAATATGTTCTTTTAGTGTAACTCATTATGCGTTTAGCCTGACCAAACCACAGTCATAAACCAGCAGTCATAAACCACCAGTCACACCACAGGTTTTTACCACTTAACCATTTATTTTTCAATTCTTAACCTGTATGCAATGTCTCACTTCACCAGAAATAGGGAAAGGATTTAACTGTTAAACAGGCAATCACTCAAGTCCTTTAGAGATGGCATATTGGGGAATAGTGCTTTGATTATTTATATATGTATTAGTTAATAGTAGTCAATTTCAATGTAAACACTGACCAACAAATATTTCCCATTGGATTGTTTTGATGATCAAAAATCATAGTGTAAAACATTTTTTGAGAATTTCTTCCAATAACACCCTGACACCAATTCTGCATATCACAAAACAAACCATTAAAATATAATAGTTTAAGGTATAATGTATTATATAAGTGTAAATGTTTTTGTAGTAAAGAAAAAAAATAGAGTTCACTCAGCAGTTCCTCAGAAACATCATCCAGCTGTATTTTCTTTTTGCTTTTTAATTTTAAGACTTTAAGTTTAATTTTAAAGATATCCTGTTGCACTACAAGCTGGTTTTTTTTTTAAAGCAACCTTAGCTTCAATATATTTTCGGTATTCTTGCATTTTGTTTACGTCATATTTACATGAATAGTTTCAAATAAAGCATTTTAAAATTAACTTCATTTCCTTCCTAGTTTAATTATTTTATTTTCCTTTTCTATTGTTCTTCTATGCCGTTTTCCCAAAGCAGTGTTTTATTGTCTGAATGGTTCTTTATAAATAAAATATCATAACAACAAATATTAGTTTTATTCACCCAAATCAGGATGGAAAGGATGGAGCCTGTCTGTCTCACGTCCCTTCAGACAGGCAGACTCCCTACTTCCTACTTAATGTAATCTTCCTATACACCCCACTGATCAAAACAACATGTAGCCAGTAAAGTGGAGGAAACAGACCCAAAGGAGTCTTCTCTGTATGTGCTGTGCAAAGTAGACACCAACTTCATTGCTTAGATGTGCTGTGCATCTAGATACTGGTAATTGCACTCAACATCTACGTTGAAAAAAAAGGTTAACACAGCAGATCCGCCCTACATTCCTCTAGAAAGGCCTTAATGACAGTATGGAGGGCACTTTTACAACTGCGAGCAACCTTATGTCGTGCTTCAGAGGGCCTTTAATGAGCAAATCAAGTAGTGCAGTGCCACACAAAAGGATGTCCCTAGTGGATGTAGGGTGGGGAGTGAGGGTGGAGTAGGCGTAGTGGGCCATGACCTGAAACAGCATGTTCTGGACTGGGACTAGCAGGAACAGGAAGTGTTGTCTGCCGACTAAACTCCACAGTCTCACACAAAACATTTTAATCCCCATATAATTACATCACAGGATCAAATAGAAAGGCCAGGACCAGGCCAGGCTCCAAGCAGGTACAGGAAAGGCCAGAGGGCTGATGTGGGTGTATGTGTACAGGCAAGCTATTAGCCCTAGCATGAGCCTCATAAACCACTCTTATTTCCCCTCCCAGTGATGGGAAATACCCCGCCCAGCTTGAGACCTTACGTTAATGGAACAAACCACTGGGCACTGGGCACACTGCCAGCTTCCTGCAAAGACACGCCACCCTTACATGGGGCCTATTTTCATGAAAGCACTGGGACATGGTAGGCCCGGATTCATTAAAATTCCTCAGCAAATCTTTATCGCATGCGAAGTGTAGCTTGTCAGGTGTAATTTTCCATTGCTATTTTCAAAATAAATCAAAGCTCACAGTCCAACAGTCAGATCACATTGCACTCACCGAAGCCCCAAAGTCATCCCTGATTCGCTACTGAGCCTTAACGTTGTTGGCCTACTAAATGCAAAGATGCTGCATTAGGGATTCTCTTTGAAGCGCCTGTACGGTCTCGGCGTAGCAGTGCCAAACAGGAGTTGTGTTTTCCACGGTGTACACTTCAACATCTCCCATGGAGGAAATCTGTTTGCATATTTCCTGAATCATACCATAAATAGGAGCACGCCGATTCCATTTCCGCTATCTCTGTAGCCTGGAGCTCTAACTGGTCTACAGGTGATACATGACCTCAGTTTTCCCTCGCTTTTGTTGGAGTCTTTTTTTCCTTTCACCTTTTATAAGCACACTGAACAGCGTAAACAAGTCCTGCAAAGGCCCTATTCTAAGGGGTCAGCTGCTGGAAAGGCCCCTCTCCCTCTGTTAGCGCATCATTGTTCAAAGAAAAAAAAACATGCTTGTCCTAGAACCGGCTGTGCCAGACCCTTTCCAAACAAAACACATGGCTCTGTGTTTGCTTCGGCCAAAACCAACCAGAATCAGACCATGACAAGCTGAGATCACACCGTTGGTACAACTCCTAATATTTTGTCAAGACAGCATATGAAGATATGTTCTATGAAGATCAGTTTTCAGTTCATCTAGACTGTCCCATTCCTGCTCACCTGGCGATGTGGGCTGTTTTATGCTTTGCTTTGTTGTCAGCATTCAGGAATCACAAAAGCACACAAAGAGCAAACATATGAGTGGTCTTGGGGAGTCATGTAAAATGTTCTAATTTAGAACAGGTGTGCTTCATGTATATATATATAACATCTGGTATGGACATGAATGTATACAGCAAGATATATGGTATGGCTGAATCTTTAACATGGCTCATTAATTCATTTCCTGTAGTCTTCAAGCTTTTTTCAGCTTTTTTTTCAAGCTGGATGTGATTTTTGGTGCTGAATTTGTTTTTTATATATATTGGACAAAAAAAAGTTTTCATAGACAAAAAAACAACTATGTGGTACATTGTTGGCATATCTGCGTCAAATTCAGCCATCAAAAGATTTGAGAACACAGGTTTACCACATCATCTAAACTAGGTGTAAGACTCAAAAATATTGAAAAAACCCAGTACACCTTTGATCATCCTGTGGACATATGAAATAAAGATCAACCTGTACAGGATGACTGGTAGAGGTTACAGAGGAGAATCTGCTCACAGACCTAAGGATTCCACTTCATCTGTCAAGCACTGAGAAGCAGTGATGGCATGGGCATGTATGTTTGCCATTAGAATTGGTCCAGTTGTATTTACTGATGTTCCTGCTGCCATAGATTAGGTTTGTGGTGGATAGAATCTTCTAAGACTTGTCCAAAATGTTTCTAAACACTTGGGTAGTGCTTCACAGTGCAGATAGATCATGAAAAAACACTCTGATGAAGCAACCCAAATAATTTACCTTGACCTCACTCAAATACGATTAAGGGCAAAATATATATGAAATGCCTCAAGAAGGGACTAACTGAAGAAAGATGCAGTTACAGGAAAGAGCAGCAATAAGGAAGAAACTCAATTTTATGGTGAGAACTGAGGATTCTAACTTACTGCATTTAGAGATTATGATTGAAACAAATATTACAAATGACAAATTGAACTGTTAGCTTGCCACTACTTTAGACGCACTCAAAATTGTCATTACCCTATACACCAGTCACCAGGTTTGAATGCAATTGCCTTCAAATTAATGGTGAAAGTCTAAATATCAGGCGCATACTCGCAGTCTAATGATGTGGACATTTATAACAAGAACTTTGTATATTATTTTTACAGATGTTTATCTGTATTTTTGGGCTAAATACAAAGAAACAAGGGCAGCAAGGGGTAAAAGTACAGTGTTGGGTCATATGCTTTAGATGAAGTGCATGTGTCTGAGCTCACCATCACCTGTTTTAAACCAGGCACAGTGCCATACTTCCACAACAGAGGAAAAGGCCAATGTCCACTGACTCAGAGACTCATCAGTACCTTAAGCCTTTTACAGACTTTGAAATAGGATTGTAAATGTCCCATAAGAAGGTTTCACCAGAGTGGATAGGCTCTACAATAAAAAAAGTGGATGGGGAATGTAACACATGATCAACAGAACTGAAAACATCCCATGGTATAGAGTGTAGCTGTTGTTTTATTCAAAGTGTATAAATTTTGACACATAAATATTAATATCCCTCCATCGCGCGCACACACACACTGAGTGACAAAACACACTTGAATGTGGAACAACATAAGACCTATAAAACGCTTCGTCTGAAGCAATATGTCATCTTTTCTTTACACTCATAGGTTCCATAGAAAAACTGGATGTTACAAGTTCATAGACTACAAAAAGGGATTGCTAAAGTGCATAATGTACAGGGAAGCACACATTGTGTATAGAACAACAAATGACACCCACTTGTTTTGTAGGACAGAGAAACTTTAGGATCGTGGGAGACATCCTGCTGAGCTGAATCATTAGCCAAGACACCCACCCCGACACCCCAACGTGTGATTGTTTATCTGCCCTTACAGGCTTTCTCACTGCCATGTGCAAGACTAAAGGTGTTTTGGCTGGTGAAACGCTCCGTTCTCCAAGATTACAATTCAAAACATCTGTGTGTTCCCAAAATTAGTGATTCATGAAGCTTATACTGGTCCTCCTTACAACCACACCAAAGTTGTGCAACAATGGTTCTATAAAAAGGGGGGGGGGCATTTTCACCATTTTAACAGGAGTGAAAGGTCACCTGAATGTGTACATTTCATATTTCAGAACACTTACAGAAGCAGAATGGGGCTTTGGTTATCCTTCATCTCATTTGTTCACATTGTGTAAGAATGGGTAATAAAAAATATTTAACCCTGAAGGTCAAAGGACATCAAATTAGCCTTCTCTGATCCATCTTCAATGAGTTTCTGTCCGGTGTTCACCTTCATATGGAATCAATGAACCACAAGTCCACTGAAGTAGTGTAACATTTTTTTGTGTGTGCAAGTCCCACATCATCTGCACCATCCCAGGACTTTGATCCTCCATTTTTCAGAGTGACAAATTGATAGTGTTCGCTTATTGATGAACATAGCGTCCAATATCTTTGGACTGGATTCATCCAGCTCGCTCAGACTGATAAAACTCAGTCTGCATCAATCGATCAATCCACCAGTGCACAGTCACGCAGGCCAAGCAGCCTGTGTCGTCTGCAGACCCAGCCCAGAGGCGTGAGTGAACCCTGCAAAACCCTCTCCCTCACACACGCATGCCGCCCATCCAACAGTTATCTCTTCCTTTTCTGCTGCCTCATCATCTTCCGCCGCTTCACGATCATGCAATGGAGCCGCTCAAGTCCCTCCTGCAGCCCCTCGCCGATGATGGCACAGGCGGGCTGGAGATGCCACGGTGTAAGGGCACCAAGCTCATTCAAAGCCAGCAGCCTCTCCACCTCTCCGAGCGGGAGAGCGCTGCGCAGGTCCTGCTTGTTGGCCACCACCAGCACGGGCACGCCCTGGTTCTCCTGCAGCCGTGTGATCTTGTGCAGCTCTGTTTTGGCCTCCTCCATGCGCTCGGCATCCACCGAATCCACCACAAACACCAGGCCGTCCGCACAGCGCGTGTATGAGCGCCAGAGAGGCCGTAGCTTCTCCTGGCCCCCTACGTCCCAGAAGTGGAAGGCCGCCGTCCGGCCTTTGCCACCCAGTGCCACTTTGATTTTCTCCGTGTTGAATCCCTTGGTTGGCACGGTGTTCACAAACTCATTGAAGCGCAGTCTATACAAGACGGTGGTCTTGCCCGCACAGTCCAGCCCTAGAATAACAATGTGCAGGGACTGGAAAGATGGCAAACAGGGGAAGGCGGTGTGGGGCTCTGATAATCCGTTTCCCATCTCGTTCTGCCACGCTGGAGGAGATGAAAGCAGAAGGGGAAGGCACAAGAGACCAGGCGCCACTGCTGCTTCACCAAATATTCACAGGGCTTCTCTCATTCCCTCGAGAGGCCACCACCATAACCTGAAACCAGATGAAAAGGGAGCTGATGCAATGAGGCCAGCAGTGAGGCTCTGCAACAAACACACTGTTCATGCCTTTCAGAAACTGCTTCTAAGTGGGCACGGCTTTCTCTTTTGTTATTGTAAAAAGCACGCAGCTTTTAACCTGGCTGGGTGTCACCCTTCGGCAGTGAAGATGAATGAGACAGAGAGCAGCAGGGAGCGAGTCAGGGTTTCAGAGGCTAATTCCCTTTCAATTGCAATAAAATCGTTAATGAATAACAAGAACGCATTCTCTTTCGTCCGCTGTCTTCTATTCAGATCACTTTATTATAAGGGTGAAAACTGTGCAGATGTTTGTCGAGAGCTGAAACACAGTACTCCTTAACAAACCCTAAGGCTGATTTAAAAAGGTGCAGTGTGCTGAACACTGAGAGACTGGGAGGCTGACTGGTTTGCTGGTTGTCAGTGAGGGACACATGCCCATAATAATAATAACAACAACAATACTAATAATAATAGCAATAAAGTTAATTTAGTTTTCCGTTGCCACAGAGTGAGCCACAATTAAACTGAGCATATCACTAGGGTTTATACAGAACATACAATTCAGGATAAACAACAGGCGTTTACCGTTTATGTTTCAGATTAGAGACAGCTGTGCACACAAACAGGAGCATGACACCCACCTTTTTCGACTGTACACTTTCCCCTGGAAAGGATGACTCCTGAAACATAAAGCTGGGTGTTTCTCGACGCAGTGCTTTCTCCCAGGCTGGGTGAAGACAGGGACTCTCTCCTCCCTATATATCGGCTGAATGATCCTGCTCCACCGCTCGCAGCTCCTAACAGCTCCGCCGGTCCGACCGAACACCCATGGCGGCTGCTGATTGGTCAACTTTTAACCGGCGTCCGATTGGTGGAGCTCTGCATCTATCATCTGTCACTGACACGCCCACCGACCACCTGTTCCAGTCACTTAAGAATTTACAAGTGTTGATGGACGGCGTGATGTCTTAACGATTCTTAACGATTTATTTGTATGTTCGTTTACTTATTTATTTCATCCTTTAATTTATTTGGTATCTTATTTATTTATTTTCATTTTACAAGTTGATAGAGTGTTGTCTTAACGATTTTTCCCACATGATGTATTTATTTACTTACTTACTGCCGAACATATTTGGTTGAATTTTATTCGTGTTGATGGATGGCGTGATGTCTTAACGATTTTACTCCCCTCATTAAATTATATTACAGACAAAGCTCATTTGATCAGACGTAGAAGATTAACTGAGGCACAAATAACATTATGGTTTCAGCCGAGACGAAGCAGCAGAAAATATACACAGGAAATAAAAACGGTATTTTCAGGGATCAGCCAGGGGTTGAGCCGGCCTTGGAGGGGGGAGGGTCGTGTCTCACTAATCCTTCAACAGATCCGAAAGCAGTTGCGATCAGCTTTTGGCCATCACATGGATCACCCAGCCATTAACAGCTGCTTCATGGTGAAACCATCAAACAGCAGCGGACGTGATCGAGACTGGCATTATGAGTGCCACCAAATACACAACTGCTGTAATGTTTAAACAGGTCTGAAGAGGTGAGATAGATGGGACATTTTCCATTTCAGATCGTTTCTGTCCCAAGGTCGCCATCGTGTGGACTTCGTATTACCCAGTAGATTATTTTGATTGTCTTGTCACATATTTTTTCTTGATTCATTTTCTTGGGAAAGTGGCATGTTAATCAACACTGACAGTCCAGATAAAGTTAATCAGGGATGATTGTTTAACATGAAAGCAGGTGAATAAGAAGCTTAGGTCAAATGATTAAAAAGACAGAATGAGATCCCAAAAACAAAATTTAGCTTCAACCCTTGTGGGTTTCCTTCAACCCTTGTGGGCAGTAATATATCAGTATTGGTTAAAGCTTGTCAGCTGTCAGTATTTTCATTTTAGTTATTTTGATGAAAGTGAAGAACACAGGCTTGAAATGTGATGTGTAATCACTGGTGAAGGGGAAAATAAGTGAGAATGAAATGTGAATGAGTAAAATTATTAAATGTACTTGCTAATTTTTGTTTATGCAAAGATTGTCGCTTTTATTTATGCACACGGAAGAGCCAATACCCACCACAGTCTTAGTAAAAGGAAAAAAAAATATTCGGTTTCATCATTTTATCAAGCATAAAAATGTATCAGTTGTGTTTTTAGAACACATACAAAGTTATCCAGGCAAGCAAACGCATGCACATTCAATACAAAATAGAATAGAATAAAAACAGATATAAGAATAAAAATAAAAAATGTTTGTTTTATAAATTTCAAAACCAGTTCATAAGAAACCATTACAGTATATCTGCATGACTGACAGTTATTATTTGGAATGTATGTCTAAATGATAAAGGAAATAAGCTTGGCAGTTCATTTGCAGCATTCTGGTAACAAAGTGCATTTTTATGTAACTGAGCCACCTCTAAGCTGCCAGCTGACTTCCCTGAGTTTCCTTCAGCCATTAATTAACCTCCAGGGTCTTCACTGAGCAGGATCAGTCTCCCACCTGGAGGAGTCCCAGCCCAGAAACCAGCCTGTAAATGTGGGGGGTTCATGGCCCTGTTTTACAATCACCACGGGTGTTCTCTTGTCCCTTCCTGATGGGTCTGTGTCAATATACATCTTAGCTGAAAGGGAATAAAGACCTCTGTGAGACATCGTTCACTTTCTTCTCATCTTTAATGGGCTGGACTTTACTCCTAAATGCATATTGCCACTGTTACAACAGAACAAAAGCATCTCAGTTTTATGGAATAATTACAACAATGTTCGTAACTTCAATGTAAGCCAGTATAAGAAATGTATTTCAAGTCATTTTGCATCACTTTATAAAGTGATGTGTCATTTGAGCACTCTTAAAGAGGAAAATGTCTCAAAACAGCTCTTTTGGTCACCTAAAGAATGTTTCAATGGATCATCCTTAAATTAACTACTTTTGTAAAGAAGTTGTGTGTGTGAAGAACCTTCTTATAGCTAAAGAACATTCGTAAATATAAATATTCTTGGAAGAACCCATGTATTGTTACCATTAAATGGTTCCGGTATTTTTTTTTCGTCTCATTTACAAAAATGGTAATTCCTTAGCAATAGTATGTGGGACCTTCTAGAGGTTTTGACATGGTGGTAATCATACACATGCAGAAACAGACTATGAACTGTTAAGTTTGGAAATATTGGAATTGATTGCTACACTGGTCTAATTTCTGAAAGTCTGGGAAAACTATTCACTCTGCTTATCTTGGATAATAAACGTGGAAATGGAGTCATTTTCAGTGACATTCAGAACAATGTAAGAGCCAGGGCTACTTTGCGAGCTACACTTTTGTTTTAATTGGCCTCGTTTATGGTATAGGCTTGTTTTTCTTGTAAACACAGTTTATCTTAGAATCTAGTGTTTAATTTTTGTTTCTACTCCTTACATTCTTTTTACTCCAAATACAATATAATTACGTGTTTTACCTACTTTTACCTAAGGCTTTAATGACTTCATCATTGATTTATTTTAATATTCTGCATGGGCCAATGCTGTTAGTGTTCCATTTTGACACTTATAATGGCTTTAAACCTAATATTAAGCCTAATGGGCTTCATTTTATCAGAGAGAAAACGGTTAATGTCAATGTGTGCAAGAGCCTCTCACCAGATTTTACTGACTCAGTTCTCTCCACTTCATTGGCATCCTTCCCAATCCAGATAAACACCTTGGAGGTTAAACCACATGTTAATGCACTACAGCACAATGTTTGACCTAACTCACTGGAATACAGTATAAAGCCAAATGAAAAGCATGTCTGTTTATGGCTAATTCATCTATTATATCAAGTATGATGCTCCTCGATACGTACCTGATCCCAGACATCTAGTAACATGACATCATCCTCTGCCAAGTCATCCTGGTTGAACTCACCCGGCACTTCTTCAATCTGAGCATGAGATGAAATAAGATTATGTATGAGTTATGCATTGGATTTCCATAGTTCTGTTTTGAAAGCCACAGTCACTGGCAATTTTACTAGTTAAATGTATTATAGGATTATAATAAATCTGAAACTGTCATGAAATAACGAAACTGAAATATGAAACTGACATGAAAAAACACTCGTTTCTATCTGTGCAATGCTCTCTGTGCAAGTACTGGTTCCATGTACAAAAATGATTGTTTACATGGACTCAACCAAATGTGACTGAAGTAATGCTATTTCTGGACCCAGAGGCTCAGTGAGAGAGCACTTTCAGTGCAGATCATTGCCTTGGATGGTCATTCAAGCAAAGAAAAGGACCTGAAACCTGCAGAAATGAGATGGCTGCACCATGGGGCTGATCAAGCATAGCAATGGAATATGTCCAGGCTCGGGTGGTCTCTACGGTTGATAAGTTTCAGGATGTCATTGCAAATAGAATCACATCTAAGGCTTGCTGAACAAAACGTTTGTCTTCTCAAGACTTGATGCTACTTTTCAAAGTAGCTCAGCAGTGCACTACAGAACAAAATACAAACACCTTTGGAGCACAACACAAATTGTTTGGTAGTCCTACTTTACAGTAAGTCCTGAATACTCACAATGAATCTGCCTGTTTTGTTGGAGCATGCAAAAAGGCGAGGAGAATGTGTGATGGTTTTACTCTCCAGTCTCTCTGATGTCTGGTACTCAGTCTTTCCACCCAGAGCCTCCCAGTAATCCCCTGTAAACAAGAAAATGATTCAGGGTCATGTTGCTTCACACGAAAACACCCAAGCTCAAGGCTTTGAGGTTAGATTTTATGTTAGTAATGGCAAGCCTTTGTAAACTCAGGGCAAGCCTTTGTAAACTGGCCCTTCCAGTTCATACAATTAAATGCTATGTACACTCTTTAATTAGATGTATCCACCTTGTTGGTACACCTCGTGGGTGTGCCACCTTTGTGTACAGTTACAGACTATCATTCATCTTTTTAAGTGTTTTTGTAAGTCCTATAGTCACTTTTTTGCCTGGCAATCGGTTCTCAACCCAGTAGTGAAACTGAAGTGTGTGTAAATCCAGTAGCTCTGCTGAATTGTGGGTAAACAAAAGAATGACCCCTTCAAATTTTGTTCACATTATACTGCAGGAAATTAAGACACACAAAAAATCCAGCTGTATTTCAGCATTAAATCAATCAATCAATAAATAATATAATCACAGGGATATATAAAAGGGCTGATCCTGTGTCAGTGCTTTGTTTTAATTTTTTATTGAGTCTGTTGGAATTCTCTCTACCAACTTTCTGAATCTAGACTGTACAGCACTTGCCTGCTCGTCTTTACCGAGCTGTCAGTCAAATCGGATGGTAATTCCACTAATCATTAGTAGGGTTCATTCTGATCTCTGACTAGGCCACACAAGGACATTCACATTTTTCCCCAACAGCCACTTGTGGTCAATTTTACTGTGTAGCTTGTGGCACTTTCATTTTGTAGGGTCCATTTTCTCTATACTTTACTGTAGGTTTGGTGTTTTTTGGATTGTGAGCTGTTTTACCCTTTTCTGCCTCACTGACTGTTTTTGATATTTAGTCAAATCGATTGTTTCCTCTAACTCCACATTCTTGTGTCACTTTGCTGCAATACTACACCAAAGCATAACAGATATATCATCTAATGAGGCCTTAAGAGTGAAATACTAAGATCTACCAAACATATAGCTCCTCATACTTAATTATAGACTTTACTGTGCTTCTAGGGACTGATAAATCATTTGAAATATTGTGTATCCATCCTTGTGCCTCTCCACATTTTTATTCCTGAGATCTTTTGACAGTGCTTTACCACCCATAGGTCATTGTTTGCCTCCAGTGAAACTACCAAGCACTGGAACATTCCAGGAATAGCTGTTTAATGCTGAACTAATTAAAACACCTAGAGCTAATTAATTGGGTGTGCTATGGAGATGTTGAGTACAACACCGACTCAGTTTGCAAGTATTTATAGAAGGGGCTGATCCTTTATCCATCTCAGGTATTCTTTATTTTTATTGTTCTAAACTGTCTACAAACAGCTTCAGCTGCTTAGATGAGCCCATGGCAGTGTATGAACATCACTTTGAGATGTTTGAGGGATCACAAAGTTTATTACAACCTGGGATTTACCTAATGGTTCAGACAAACAAAAAATAATATAGTGAACAAAACAAAAGTGTGCCCCAACTAGCTTAACCAAAATGATAGAGGATTAGTAGCCTAGTGGGTAAAATACTTGCCTGTGAACCTGATGGCTATAAAGCTGCAGGTTCAAACCCTCACTTTCTACCATTGTGCCCTTGCTCCAGGGGGACTGGCCCTGTAACTAATAACTGTAATTCTCTTTGGATGACAGCGTTAGCCAAACGCGCCTTTACAGAGGTATATGTTGGATGTTTCTTAAAAAAGGCAAGTTAGAATGAAGTGGCAGTCAAGTGTATTTAGCTGTGTCTTCTTACCTGGCTCCTGTCCCTCTGTGATGCGCTTTGTCTTACACTGCAGAAGCTCGCACATATATTGTGCTCCATGCTCCTCTTCCTCACTGGCCCCTTTCCCTACCCATATGTACGCCTCCCCTTTAGGCCGTTTCAGTACGTAGGCATCGTTTGAGTTTAAATTAGAAGCGTTGGCATCAACCTGTTAGAAGGGAAACATGCAACTTGCTGGTAACTGGACTTGTGAATCAAAACAGATACACAGAATGTGTACTCAGTATTTGACACATCAAGCGTTATCTTTAACACAGTCAGTGTGTCTCTGTTTACTTTAGACACCATGAGACCTGCGGTGTTCTCAATGCCTGATGCAAAATGTGTGAAAGTAATAATAACATGTAAATAGTGTTGTTAATTCACACATGACTTCTGGGAGTGTGAAGCCTTGTCTTGCCGTGTGCGATTAGGATCTCACCTCAGAGATGCGGGTGATGGTACCCAAGTTTCTGCGCACTTGAAAGAGCCGAGTTGGGGTTGCAGGAGCCTGGCCCCCCTCCCTGGATGTCCCATTCTTGTACACCACCAGAGGCTTTTGTTTGAACAGACTCAGTAGGTGAGCTGGCTCTTTGCCCTGAGTCACACGGACCTACATGGTGGCCAGATGGTCAAATGATGGGAAGCATGGTCAGTACGTTATTTCTTTGCAATTTTAATTACAACCACAAGATGGTGCTATACTTTTATAGAACCCCAGAGAGTATTTTATGAATGATCAACAATTTGGTTCTGAATTTTAAATTTCACAGTTAGTCCATACAGTTTAAACGAAAATTAAATAAGGAATCTCAGGAAGATAAATTTAACATGTGGCAACAATATTGCTATTTAAACCTGGCTGAGGCTTAAAGTACTGTAGTTATTTAGGTATGACCTATTCTAATTTAAGGCTGATTTATATCTTGACAAATAGCAACACCACAGACTGTCACACATACCTCTTCACTCCCCAGATTCTCTTTACACTTAAACTGTGTCTATACTGTTACATGTCCTGTTGATTTTAAACCCTCTACAAGCTTAAAAATTTAACTTTTTTGCTATACAATTTATATTTGTTTCTTTTATTTATATTTATTTAACACACGGGGAACTGTCAAATATAAAATGTTCCATTACTTTGCCCGGGTATGTTAAATTAACCAAAAGTGTATTCAGTTATTTTCATTTGTACTTTTGCATTTATTTATATGTGTGCATAGAGATATCATAATACAGCAGCAAAGTAAATAAATGTGTGTCAACACCTGCACAGCATTTCCGCCAAGTGAGCGATCCAGTTCCACAGTGAGGAAAGCTGAAGCAGTCACCTCATCTATTGTGCTGTTGGAACCTTGCCTAGAAAGAAAGAAGGGATGAGTAAAATACCCATTTTAGTACAGCTACACTATTGCCACATTCTTTTATCAAATCATTTGAATGATGTCACAAGCACTCCGTAAGATATCTGAGAGAAACTTGCACGAATCTTACCAGGTGTAGATGATCTGTCCTTTTTTATATGTGTATAAAATGATGTAGCAGTCCCCACCATAGAATTGGCCATATGTAATTGGGTTTACAGGGACTTTGCTCTCTTCTTTATTGCCAGTCTCTACTCTCCAAATCTGGCAATAAAACAAGCGAAACATTGTCAAACAATGGGCGGTTTAACGCACCGCTTCTTCTGGGGACATTTTAGAGTTACACACTTTGCATGTATCATACACTATAAATGCTAATGTCACAAAGGTCTCAAAACTTGCACATTTAAATTTAAATAAAAGGACAATGGAGGGTAAAGGATTGTCACTAGTTCACAAACACAAACACAGTTCACAAAAATAGGTCGTATTTTAAATGGGTTTTGTGGCAAACCACATGAAAGCCTGAAAATAAAACAGTGTTATTCTGTAGTAAGAAGCATGTACCTCAACCTGATGTTTCTCAGATACATATGAAAAGGAAGAGTTCACCATATCAGGGCTGGTGTATATTACAGAGAAACAAACAGTCCCCATCAAGCACAGGTGAGTGTGTACAGCAAACAGAGGAGAACACTTTGCCCATTTATGGGTATGACGATTATAATGATATCCACGATGAAGGATAATAAAAGAATGGAGCCAGTGGCATGATTGTTAGGTTGGACCTGTAGTGTAAAGGAGCCTCCTGATATCTATACTGGACACTCTATATTGTCATTTGTGCAATTTTACACCCAAAACCCATGAGTAGTTGCCATAACTCAATGATATTTTAAAACATACTCCATCAACTTGGGTGGGATATAGTAAAACTGAGTTTGAGGCCTGTAGGATTCTACCAGTGTCAGAAACAATAAAACCACTAACACTAACACTACTGCTACAACACCAACACTAGTGCTACAACACCAATGTACATGCATTTAGCCTCAGATAACTACATTTAGCCTCAGAGGTTTCAGTATGAGCTTACGCTTAGGTCCTTTTCATTTTTCTACGGTAGGCCTATATTGCATATGGATTATTGGAACTAACATTACAGGTTTTGTTGATGTTTACCCCACAATCGCATTCCTAACATTGCATAACAAGAAGAAAATAAAACCATTTGATGAAGAATTTGAGAGCCGCCTTGTGGATTTCTGCCTTTTCCCCTGTACATTCTTCTAAGAACACCATATATTCTTGAGAATAAAACTGTGAATCTGTCAATTCTACCGCCAACTCCACCCAAAACAGATACACACACACACTGCACAAACACTCCAGCACCTGTCATGTCCATTGTGCAGCTCACCTTTGTTTCTCCTGTCCCGTCATCAACCATATTGTACTGGGCTGCCATTTGTTGAGACTCATGAAGTTTGGAGGCATCAAATTCCACTTGGTTAATCTTTGCAATACGCTCAGTCACAAACACCCTGCCCAGACCCTCGCTCTGGTCTTTCTCTTTCCAGTCCTTGAAGAACTGCTTAAAAATGGGGGTCTCACCTCCCTCTGGAAGGACCTGGATCTGTTAATGATATTGATTAAAGAGGTGCACCATACTGGTGACTGGATGTCAGTCTCCCTTAAATCACTTTTGTGGCATGATCAATCAACAATTCTAAATGACTGTTAAAGAAAAATAACCTGTGTGTTTGCAGGGTACCCCATCTGGTTGATGAAGCCCTCAGCTGTCTTCATGGCTGCTTTCCTCTCATTGGGGTTTGCATTTCGCCCTGAGTCATGAAACAGGTCAAGCAAAACAGTGAAACAGAGAAGGAATCAGGGATCCAACACTCAAGCATTTACTATCAAGCACAGTTTGTGGGTTAATTTTAAACCCTTGAAATGGCCAGGACTTCTTTTCAAACCTTTTGAAACACTTCTAAAAAAACTCAAATTGCGTTGTAATCTGTGTAGTAGCTGTATAATGAGGAAATAACTCTGTGATTAAGAGGTTAGTCATCTTTAAGACCTCTAAACAGATAAAACTGCAAAATGCACTCATTAAAAAAAAAAAAAGTAAAGTAATTTCTGTGCATTAACAATATACGTATAATGCATAGATGCATTGATCTATGAATAATGTTTCTGCTGGCTTCCAGGTGCACAGACCTCCAAGATTTACAATGGAAAAAATAGCAGAAGCTGCAGGCGAGTGCGCTTTTATTAAACATATATTAACAGTAATGTTAGGCTCTCCAACAGCCTAAGGGCAAGGCACACACTGTGAAGACTGCTTGGTTAAGCTGGGTGTACCTTTCCACACATAGATCATCTTGCTTTTGCCGTGATCCAAAATGAAGCATTCATCAGACAAGAGGTGACTGTGAGAGAAGGGATTCTCCTCTGATACAAGAGACACTTGCATTTTTCCACTTGCATCAGACACCTATTAAAGAACAGCACATTTGTTTATATGTGCCGTTCCCCAGTGCATTTGTATCTATTCACATACTTGGTTAAGTCTAAAAAAGTGCAGTGGAAGCACGTCTTCACCATGTAAAGTTTCGCCATTTTCCTGTTAGCTATATCAGCCACAGCATCGTCATTATCGTCCCCATCTGGCAGTGTTGGCTTCTCACCAAGAACCTGCGACATGCAAATGACAGTGCTAAAATAATTCATGTCTTAGAACATCTGGTATTTACAAGTACACACTGTTGTGACTGACAATGAGACAAAAAATCTAAATGTGATTATATTCTAATCTGTTTTTTCCTTTCCTGGGGTTTACTTTTTATGCTTGTTTTATGTACCAATCACTGTATTTTGTACAGAGTCATTTTGAAACCTCTCTTCATTCCTTCCAACTGAATAGGCTGTTTTCTGACCATGATGTTTTATTTTATTTTTTAATCCAATTTTCTCCCAAATTTTAATTGTGTTCCGCACTACTTACTTGCTAGGATTTCACCAACAACACAATGCTACTGGGAGGAATGTGCAATGTGTTTATTGATTGAGGGGAGAGGGAGGGCCACCCTAACTTATTTATAGGCTACAAACTATCACTTTAAATTTTGGCCATTATGTCAAGGCTTTTACTGTGGTTTTAGGATAGATATATGGAAATCTAAAACAAAAATGTGTGTATTTATTTCAATTAAGTTCAAACTGAAATTCTCAGTTTTCATTGAAATGTACGTCCAGCTGCCTGAGTCCTTTGAAATGTTGTACGGCTGCAATGTTTAATCATTTTCTGCATATTTTCTACTTCAATAATTTTTGTTTTAAATTTTGTTGACTGTCTGCAGCAACACCCCTAAAACAAGAAGGGACCAGTATTTTATATATATATAGTAACTTTATCAGTGTTTACATAGTACACCTATCACAAATATTGCTTCTATGATTAGCCCACAGTAACGGTCTTATTTCTAGGCTTGTTTTGGCTGACTGCAGGGTTTACCTTGGTCAGGTCCCCGGGTTCATGTCCCTCTTCAACAATCACCAGCTGAGCCCTACCATTGCGCTCATTATCACGAATACTGGTGGCCACCTGGGCAGCCTTCAGGCGCTCGAACTTGTTGCACATGGAGCCACACCACTGATAGATAACCTGGATTGAGCATCAGACATAGTAGGAAATAAAAGAACGTAATAATGGAAAAAAGTAAGAGAAGGATTGTCTTTTTTGTGTGACAGCAAAATAATGTAGATATTTTTCACAATGCAGTTTAATTCTTGTCACAATCGCAAGGATCTCAGCTGCGTTACTGATTGACCCACAGGGTTCAGTACGCTACATGTCATACTAATTAAATGCAATCTTATAGATAGCATATCTCAACCTTCTTCATCTATCTGAAAGAAAGCTAAAGTATAAATGTCTGTACATGTTCATTTAGGTTAAAGTTCAAACAAAGTAGGGGAAAATGTCAAAGCTAGTGTCTCTGGGCGTTTGGCTTGATCACAGTCTTAGGGAACTTATGAATTGTGATATAATGTGCTTTGTTCTTTTAGTTTTCTTTCTCTCTCTCTCTCTCTCTCTCTCTCTCTCTCTCTGCAGTTCTGGAGAAATTCATAATGTTGACAGGGACTGTAACGTCACTCCAAGCCAAACACCTTTCCTACCCCCATGCACTTACACAGCAAACACTTCATGTGTATTTTCTCTACAGGAGATCCTGTTTGATAACTGCACTATCGTTTCATGAACCATTCAGAAAAGGAATGATTAGCTCATGTGCTCACTGGCATTCTGTGGAAAGAAGCTATTTCGAGTCACCAAAAATGGAATAATGAGCTTATATGAATGTCAGATCTATGTACCAGATAAACAAACCACATCACGTCTTATGAAGACATTTATTTTAGTGTGTCTTACCGCACCGAGGTCCACTATAAAGCAGTCTCCCCTGTTAAAGCTGTGCCAGTCCAGAGGCACCTCAGTGGCCCTGACCACTCGCCGGCCCTTGATGTGGAAGAGCCGCTTAGCAGTGAGGTCATTGGTGACCACATGCTGGAACCCTGACGACACTCCACCTGCCTGAATAAATAAACACAAACAAAATACAAACCCTGTTTTTCCTTTTCTCCTCTCCACTGAGCCTTGCTTCTCAATTCTGTGAGTCAGTCTAGTCTGCAGAGCACAAATCTTTGCTTCATAAACATCACTGTAGATCAACACCTTGCGCTGGGTCATGTAAATAGAACCTTTTCAGGCAGGAAGGCACTTATTTGCTGATCTTGGAACAGTGTCTTTACTTCAGCCACAAACACTGAGCCTTTATAAGCCATAAGGCCAGGACATGCTGGGAAAGAGTGCTTCATGGCAAGTATGTTTTTCTAGAAGAAAAGGTAAAGCCTAAAAAAAGGTGGACTCCCAGTCTTGTTTAAGCACACAGCCTTCATCCTGTGACTGTACTGTCACAGACCATTAAAGGCTTAAAAATGAAGGCTTCTTGAACCTTTCCCTCAAAGTTGTACAACACTGGGCATTGTGTCCAGCACATTTTTAATAATTTTCTTGCTTAAACCCACCCAATTTAACTCAAGACCTGATCAGTGCACTCTTGCTTTATACTATTCTTTATATTTTTATTTAAATTATTTAATGTATTCACATCTGACATCCAAAAATTGTTCTTTACAGAATCAGTGTTTGAAAGGTTCTTTTTTGGCACTTTTCTTTTAAAGAGTGCATTGCTGCCCTTCTTTATGAAAGTACACCCTATGGACAGAAGTATTGGGACACAGCAGTCACGGTTTGGGGTTACCTTACTTCCAGTGAAGGGAAATCTTAATGATTCAGCATACCAAGACAACACTCTGCTTCCAAAATTGTGGACAGTTTGAGTGCACAAAGCAAGCTCCATAAAGATATTGTTGAATGTGTTTGGTGTAGAAGAACAGAGGCCTGGCCTCAACCTAAGATGAGCTGGACCAGAGATTGGGAGAAAAGTCTTCTCATCCATCATTAGTGCCTGACCTTAAATTCTCTACAAATTATTGTGGAAAGCCTTCCAAGAAAGTGGAAGGTGTTAGAGCTGCAAATGGGGGACCAACTCAACATTAAAATCTGTGTATTTGAATGCAATGCAATGAAGTCCCTGTTGGTGTAATGGTCAGGTGTCCCAATAAAATGTCTATATAGTTTATGTAGCCCAGACGTTATTTTTTATGAGATATGATCTCCTTACAATAACTGTTAATCAGAACTAATGTGAAGTTTCAGGCCTAAATATGGTCATACTTTGTATGTGATCCCTCCTTTGAAGTAGCTGGTGAAGGCAGTGGACTCACAGCCCTGCAGTTCACGGTACTGGACTGGTTTACCCCCCAGATAGTCATCCAGCTGTACTGTAAAAATGGCTGCAGCTGTACTCTCATCCTGAGTGCACTCCTTACCTGAACAGACATAGTGAGTTATGTAGAGAAACACACATGATGAGCAGAGTTCACTTTTCATTAGTATTTAATTCTTATATTTTATTCATGTTCAAATGACGCATATGAATATTTAATGCATATTTATTAAACAGAGGCTCATACATAAAGAACTAAACATTCAAAAGAAAGCATAATACTCATCACTCTTTGTGTTCACACTTGTATTAAACTGTAAACAGGACGTCTGTTTTCACACTTTAACAAAGCTTTATCACCCACTGTAGATACTCTCTCAAGCTTTACTGCAGCTTCAGGCTTTAAAATTTACAATCAACTTTGATGCCAAGCAACAAAGTACACAACAGCATTGTAGCAGGTCTAAAGTTGTCATGTTTCTCCTTTAAAGGCCCTAAAAGTGTTCTTGCCCATTTTGTGGACGGCCACATTAGGGTAAATGCATCGTTGGAATACGGACTTGATAGGCATAAAAGCCATTAGGAGTCCATTTACATCCTCAGTGGTCAATGATTCTTAATGGAGGACATTTACAGGAAGTCAGAAAGGAAAATCAACAACAAGGACAGCACTACTGAACTCCATTAAAGGTTAGGAATAATATAAATATAATTTACAGTAAACTAATCTTGTTTTAAATTATCTCTTTCTGTAAAGTTTTTTGGACTTTTCTTTTTATTTACTTTTCTTCTGTGGAGTTGTTTTCATATTCTGGAAGAACAGAAGTTATTTTGTCAGGACTGATTCATACACCACTTGAACCACACACTGCACATAGTCATATTCTTAACCAACATCATAACAGGCCTTTTCACACAGTAACCTCTGACTTGATGAAACTAGATTTATTTTCCAACAGCAACGTTTTTTCAGCACATGCTGTAATAGTATTCGTTGAAATGTCCCTGTTGACTAAAGTCCTAAAATTAGTTGCTGCAACAAGTCAGTAGCTGTAGAGACTCTTTGTTGATTTTTAAACACCTCTGATAGCACCTTGGAATCGCAAACTATGTTCAAATATAAGCAAATATTAAATATTTTCAGTAGAGCTTCGTTTGAATAATTAGGTTTGTTTCATTACAGTAAAAGCAGTGTAAGTCATCCCTTCCCCATACACCAACCTGCTGATCAGCTTCCCGCTCTCAGATTTTACAGCCTTTTTTTGTTTGAGAAGTAAATCATGCGCATCAATAAATCATACTATCTTACTTCCACCAGCCAGCCCGGTTATTTAAAGCAGTCCATATCTTCCTCATCAGAATAATATCGGGTCACTTGTATTTGATTCCAATTGTTCCAATAGTTAGGTCAGATATTTTTACAGCCATGCAGGCTGTTACAGACAAGTGCAAAACTCCCACAGAAACATGACACACAATTTCATGTTCTTGTTACATCAGCATTATTTGAACAGCCTTAACTCCCCCTCTGTACAGATCCGTTCCGAAATTATGTAATGATTCAGAATTAAGCCTGTGGAGGCTAAATCACTCTGTGCAATATTTATTTCTATTATTATTAATATTATTATATATTCTTTCTCTGCTTACCCAGCCAGAAGTGCAAGTCATAGAAGCAGACATCCTTCTGTTTAACAGTGCGGAGCACCAGGTAAGCATCCCCCACATAGAACCCTCCATGCAGGCTTTCAGGCACTGGAGCCAGCTCCATGCGTTCGATTCTCCAGATCTGCAGACCGGTGCGCTTCCCTGCCTGCTCAAACTCCTTGTGGTAGAGCACCATGACTGAGTCCGCTGTGTAGGGCTAGGTGTGCTGAGTGTAAGGTGGGGGCAAGGCACAGACACAGCTGCTCTATGAGGGGACAAGACTGAATCAGCTGCAGCAGATTGGAGCAGTCTTATACAGAGCACAGAGGGCAAGTGGGTGTGTTCAGCAAATAGTTTTGAGAGAGAGAGAGAGACAGAGAGAGAGGGAGAGAGAGAGAGACTGACAGAGAGCAAGCAGGAGAGGGAGACAGACAAACAGAGAGAAAGAGACCGACAGATATCCAGAGAGAGAGAGAGAAAGAGACAGACAGAAAGAGAGAGAGAGAGAGAGAGAGAGAGAGAGAGAGAGAGATAGGGAG
>JBBKCR010000134.1:14663576-14674249 GCA_037577295.1 Ladigesia roloffi
ATAATAATAATAATAATAATAATAATAATAATAATAATAATAATAATAATAATAATTTTTTTAAAGCATGGAATGTTAATTGGCATTATTTGAAAACTACACTGTGCATGTTTGTGTAATGGGTGTAAGTCTGTGTTTGGCATGGGGAGATTGTAGTTGTGATTATTATTTACTCAAGAAGAAATAAAGTTTTAAAGGATATTCAATATTATGTTCTACTGTATTCTCAAGATTATTACATAATTATATTGTGAAGTAGCCTACTAATCTACACATAGCCTACTAATCTACACATTTGAATTTGCTGTACAGGCCCTAACTGTGATTTAAACCATATTAATGATAGTAAAAAGTCACATGAAGAGGTTAAGTAGACCTTCCTCCTTTAATAGTGTACAGGACTGCTTCTGTAAACAGTTCTTAGTCTAGCTTAGTTTTGAGGCCTAACTGGTTATTATTAACTGGGGTGATATTAAATCATGGCTATGAAAACTGACTCGTTTTTATGGTCTTGGTCTCGACTCGGTCTTGATTCCTGAAAGAATTGGTCTTGACTCGGTCTCGTCCCCATCACTAGAGGAAACTGTGAACAGGTGTGCTTTATACACATAATGTGTTGAGATTTGCAGTGTCTGTAAATGATAGATTTTCTTATAATCTGTGTGCAACATGAGCACAGAGCCAGTCTGTGGGAGCCAGAAATCTGGCTGGGTTTTCGCGGATCAAATACTTATTTCACTCAATGTCATGCAGATCAATTTATAACTCTACGTAATTTTGTTTTTTTTTATATATTCTGTCTGTCTACATAAAAATGAAACTACCTCATAAATTACAGGCTGTTTTTTTTTTACAAATTCAGGATTGGATAAAATTAATATTTCCACTCCTAATTAAACTTCTAAATTCTCTACCAGGTTTGCACATCCAGATCGAGCAATACTTGTCCACCCTTCTTTACAGAACTGTTGAAGTTCAGTCAAACTGGGTGGTGACTGTTGGTGGACAGAAGTCTTCCACATAGCGCTTTGAGACTTTGAGACTTTTAGACTTTTAGACTTCATTTTGCTCTTCCACCAACCACTGTTCTGCTCCAGGAATGGCTGTTTATAAACTAAATAAAATGTATTACAATAGATCACAAGGGAATGCCAATGTGTTTGTGTACAATGGAGAGTTTGACTACTGACTCCTAATTCAGTTTATAAGTGTGTTTTTATTTTACAAGGGTGCAATTCTTTATCCAACTCTGTGATTTTTTAATTGAAAAAGATATACAGTTGGAAAATGAGTTGTGTGTGAATCTTCTTTTCATTCTGCTAGCCAACCATATTAAAATTTTGAAGAGGGTAATTACTTTCTAATAAATCGGTTACATGGAGCTGCCATTTTCACTGAACAACCACTTGAGTCTAAGGGCTGACAGAAAGAAATGAGCCCTGGTTCTAATACATCTTGCAGATGAGACATTGTTGTTCTCCATTTGTATGTTACCATTCCTCAAAGCATTATTCATTATTCAAATATGTCTGGCAATAAAAATGAAACCTATATGTGTTTTACAATTTGGCCTTCATTTGCATCAATAATACTGAGTCTGAACAGCAAGATGCATTTGGACCAACTCTGCTGCACCAGACCATATGTTAACATTTAACATTGGTATTAGAGCTGTAACGATACACTGAATCCACGATTTGGTTCATGGAGAGTTTTGATTCTGTTTGTATCGCGATTCATTTGCGGTGGAGGAGAGGAAAAGTTCTGAGGCGCCATTTTGTTTGGAGACACCTTATCTTTACCACAAAATTATAAACCAATATTCGCTTAAATACCGCTTCCTATACATTCATCCTGAGAGACGAGATGTCGAGTTGGGGGAGTCGACTCGTCTCTCTCAGTTCACTGCTCCGTTCAAACAAAAGAAACTCCGCCCAGCTGCCTGGAGCCACAACAACAACAAAAAAAAAAACCTAAGAAAAAATACTGCAATTAGACACAGCAGACATCAAACAGACCTGGATTGAAAAGAAAAATAAGAACACAATTACTTTTCCCAGGTATATTTAAAACAACAGTCTGCGGTTCTGATGAGAACTGGCCACTCATTTCCTTCATGTTGGCCACACACACATACACGCACCACAGCGCGGGCGGACCACTGGAGACCGGGACCCGTGATGTCACCGAGACCACTGGAGTGGCACTCTGTCCAAATTCATATTCAGGCTTTATTTGTCACATATAGTGTCATACACAGTACAACATGTCATGAAATGCTTACTGCAATGCCGGAACTTAAAATCCTGTAAAGAAAATGAATAGAAACAGTCTGAAAGCCAACAGCATCAGGAACCGCCGGTAGCAAATAAACCGCCAGTGCTCAAAACAAAATAAAAACAATTACACAGAGACTCCAGCGCTGTTTTATCACAACCCAGCCACCTTATAGACACTTCTAAGCCCAGTGTCATAATGTACATGTACTCATAGCAAATCGGTTTAGCAAACAAAGGGTCCATCCGGGTCAAATCAATTGACGTAAAACCCTCCTATTACAGTGAAAAACATATGTTTCTGGGTGGGAACTGTATACTGGAAAGAGTTGGAAGGGGTGTGTCTGTGTCGCGATACACTCTCCTCACACCGCGACACGGGTTCGTGGAGTGTCGCAATTTCGGTTTTGTATCGTTATATCTTTACAGCCTTAATTGGTATATCTATTTGGTATAATGCTGCACGAAATACTTATAGTAGCCTTAACTATGCAGACCAACATTCTTGCCAGATCAAATAAATGAGATAGTTGCAATTACCATATTTTCAGGATGTAAATTTGAGCAATTTCATAATTGCTAAGGGAATTGTCTCATGGCAGCTAACTCTGCATGATGATCATAGTGTTTAATGTAGAGGTGACAATAAGTAACATTAATATCTACCATTACATTTTTTATATTTAACATTTATATGAAGGTAGAGAACCTCAAAGGCACCGACAGTGATTGTGTAGTCTCAAACAGGTCTGGAGTTAGTTAAAAAACTCTGAAGAATGAAGCGCATCAGACTACAGCAGCATGAAGTACTGAAAAGAATCTCTTCTTAAGAAGTCACTTAGGGCAAACATGATCTTAACTCAGTTTCTAGGAAACTAAAACTGATTCCTTGATTCTACTGTGCCAGCAAGACAACCTGACAGACTCTGCAGCTATTTACATTTACATTTACTATCATTCTCTCACTCATCTGCACAAGGCCAGGTCTCCAGGCTACTACTCACTCAACATGCTCCATTCATGCCCAGAGGCAACAGCATGATTGTCGACCTTCTTCCTTAATCTGTTTGACGGTGATGGTTTGTGACATTCGCCCCAGGCAGAGCACATAAAACTCAGACAATGTTTTACCCGTGTGAGAAGAATATTGTAAAACAAACGAAGGTTACACCAAAGTCACAACAGGATTTAGATATTTATTCATGCCAAGAAAGCTGAAATGACCAGGTAGCAAAACTTTGTGCATGTGTGTCTTTTAACATAAGTCTACTTTCATCATCTAGAAATATTAATTTACTATTAGACTTCTGAGAACTAAGTTGAAGCTAAAACAACACCCTAAACAGCAGTTACAATCTGGAAAAAATGGTATTTACATTTTCAAACACAGTTGTTAAATGGAAACACCTGGCACAAAAAATACATTGTTACTCATTTGCTAAAAAAATATTTATAGGTGACTTTTCCATAGACCTTGAAGTAGGCAAAGATATTTTACAGATATGGTTTTGGTGGGCTGATTCAATTATTAATTCATACAGATTCATTTCTACAGCACCTCATTCAACTAAATGTAACTCAAATGAATAGGTAAGATAGCAAAGCCACATACCCTTGAAGCAATGTCACAGTATTTGTTATTAGGTTTCCCTCCACCTACATTTTTCCATAGATCCCCTTTTGGATCCTTGGACAACTTTGAATAAAAATGTTTTAAAATGTTATTTTAGCCAACATCTAGTTCAGTAACAATGTTAAAAATGCATTATTACAATTACTAATACCCACGATCTATCCTATTTAGTTTCAACACATCAGAGCAATGTATCCAGCTCACCCTGTGGAGGAAATTATGTATATATTTAAAGAAAACCACAAAAAGCATGCTTTCATTATTGTGGAATGTTTGGTTTCAAATTCAAATACTGCCATGGAAATGGCCCTTATTTCCATTTAGCTAAACGCTATTAGACACAAATGCATTTCCATTTCAGCGGAATTTCTTCCGTAATAATAAACGATTGTTTGCAAGTCATTTTAGCTTGATGAGAAACACCTGCAAACTGACCCATAACAGAAAACTCTGCCCTTCTTTATCTTGACCGCAGCACTGACTATGCAGACTCCACCAACTCAATGAGGTGAGGAACTAGTACTGACATGAGGTAAAGCATTATTCTAATAAATATTTTAGTTCATTAAATAGAAACAACACTGCAAGTGACATAAAAAATCCCCAAACATGCATGACCTATAGCTTCAGGTAGTTCTGTTATGCACTACTATTGTTAACGGACATAAGAAAAGAGGAATAATACGTTTTGTGCACAATTTTAAACAGGGCACCTCGAACAAACACTGGGTTATTAGTCAAACAGAAGTTTTTATGTAGTGGTATATGCAACTAAAGAATATATTTTCTCCAAATAAATGAACATCTTTCCTAAGCAGTTGAGAATGGTTCAGTTTAGAGTGGTTTGGTTCTCAAACAGATCTTCAGGACCTTCTTCAGGAAGGCCCTGTTGACCAAATTTTTTGCACAGCTACAAAACAGCAGTAGTGTCTGATAGGGAGTGGAAATGTGAAATAAAGTGCATTTTTTAAGATTTGAAACCCTTCTGAATATTCATCAGAAAATAGTGACCTGTAGATTAATTACGCCAGACACAAAAGTACAGGAGAAAAAAACCCCAGCTGAAGGTCTAGTCTGAATCAGGAGTTTTTAAATTGTATTCATGCAGCAATGTAGTGTTGCCCCCGCAATCCACGTACTGGTACATCTCCTGAGACACCTGTTCAGCGTGGCCAAAATACACTGTGGTGACCGTTACCCTGCAAATAAGAAAAACTTG
This sequence comes from Ladigesia roloffi, assembly GCA_037577295.1. NCBI lineage: Eukaryota > Metazoa > Chordata > Actinopteri > Characiformes > Alestidae > Ladigesia > Ladigesia roloffi. The sequence continues at coordinate 14,668,705 of JBBKCR010000134.1, forward strand.
CTCAGTCCTACTTTCATTCCTCCACCATGCATGCACATGTCCTATGAGAAAACTGTTGCTTTCTCTCTATAGTTGCATTTTATTCTCAGAAACATTCATGGTGTAACTACTTACTGCATCATCACCACAATGTTGTGGACTTTGATGGCCTGCAGGGTACAGTAGTCACTAAAACCATAATTAATCATTAGTTACAATAATTTTTTAAAGCAGTGAAAATAAAGTAAATAAAACAGTGAAAATAAAGCATACTTACTACATATAACTCATTTCATCTGCTATAGTGGTGGGCACCATGTAATCGATCTGAAACGCATGAAGAGGATCATGTCAACACACACAGTAGATAAAAACTGATGTCAAAGCAGAAAAGTTGTTTGGAGCATATTTGGATACTGCAGCAAATAAATTACCAAATTAATGGTTCAGAAAAAAACTAAAAATGTCCACAGTGATTTTCACTGCTGTGAACAGTGCTAGTGTCTATTTGCCTTAGCAAATGAGGCATGAATAATGGTGAACTCGGCATAAAACTGTGTGATGTATTCACACAATCAGAAATAAAAAAGCAACATAGGATTTTGTTTTGTCAAAGTAAAAAAAGTACCTGCTTCATGTCAAGGGGGCCAATGGTGGTAATATTACTAATGCGGGTTTTTCCAATCACCGTCTTGGAAAACTGCACCTGTGCTGTAATATTGGCCACATCCACGGAGTAGTAGTTGTTGTTAGTGATATTCAGGGAGTTCTACAAAACAAAACAACAACAATTACTTAATATTACTACAGATTTTCTAATAAGTGCAACAACTTACTACAAACTGCCATTTGTGTTGATAGTTTTGCACTCAGCTGTGTTACTTCTATATAGTATTCATACTATGTGTAGCATAGGATTCATATTGAGCTTTTTTCTTTCAACAAACTTTTATTATTAATTAATTTAGACATTATATAATAAAGTCTAAATTAATTAAAATATAAAATATAATATTGTTACATTCTCTGTGTGTTGTGGCAGTCATTATACAAGCAAATTCCTCTGAATTCAGTAAAGTTTTCTGATTCTGATGTAGTCTGTAAGCATCATAAACTCGAAACCTACATTAAAACTGTTGTAACCCAAGGACCCCCTATAGGTTGAGACAAACAGAAAACCTGTAGATGCACAACACACCTATGATAGGAGCCATTGAGGTAAGTGGAAACGACAAGACTAGCTTGAAAAACACTGCAATGTCCCAAGAAATTGAAACATGGACATGAACTTACAGTAACATTCAGATATACGATGCGCTTGGTCTGGTCATAGGTGACATAGACAGACTTCACCCCCACATAGTTCACATCAATGGAGCGGGGAAAGAGGAAGAACACTGCCAACCCTGACAGAAGCAGGCACACCACCACTGAGGCCGTCACGTACAACTTTCTGTGAAACAAACAAAGTAACAGCATTATAAATATGCTATTATCTCAATATTATAGTTACACAACGTTTATATACAGCAGTCAGAGCGATGCTGTGGAGTCTTCTCACCTTTGGTTTGTAATTTCTAATTTTCTCAACATTTTACGTACATTGCCTTTCCAAGGATAATGAGCTATGTAGAACATTTTTAAAGGATTTATTTGTACAATGTGCTAAACTGAAAATGCATCAGAATGTATTAAATTAGCATGAGTTCTCACGTTCTCCTTGGTCTCAGCCTCTGATCACTGTATGGAATCAATGCCACCAGTTGATTTTCTTGACCTATGTGAAAAACAAACATACTATCAATGATTCTGGGTCACATGCATCTTTAAATGTTTATCCCTGTGCTAAGACTCTCTATAAATAAATTAATCACTTCATTGAACACAGAGCAGACTGAAGGCACGACAGCAAAGAATAACCTGGACAGCTAGCTTGTGGAAGAAAATCCACCCTGTTTTTTCTGTAATATTTATGTTTACCTCGTGGGATCCGCCCAGTGCCCTGGCAGGTTGGACATGTCACACTGTCCCGGCCAGTGAATTCCACATATGGGAACTGAGACACATCTCCACCAGACTTGCCATCCTCTCCACTCTGCATGGCATTGTACTCAGGTGAAGAGGTCAGGCTAGCATGGCACTCATCATGGCATGTCTGCTTAGGCAGGTGAGACAGTGTTTTCCCCATGATCACACCTGCCAGAAAGAGAATAAACAAAATGTACACTGCAAACATGTCAACACACCGTTATGTCAATAAACACCTTGACAAGTTATTGTAAGTGTAGCTGTGTACTACAGAATTTTGGAGCTGAAATGAAATAATGAATTACATTTAATTTTAATATAAATAATGAATAAGGGCTTAAAATGCATTAATTTTAGATTGAATGCATTTATATTTGAATAAAGTGAAAGTTGTAATTATTTTTTTTAAAATGCACCCCATTAGAAGGATTTAAGACACTAACAATTGTCGTGTTTTTCCCCGAGAAACTGTGCCTGACCTACAGCAGCTGCTTTCCATTCCTGATTGTTCTCTGTGAGTTTTTCATTAATTGAACAATATACAGGCCTGGCCATTGAAGAAAGTCCTCTTATTTGCCTTGAAAAAGTCTTGAGTTGTTTTACAGTGTGCTTCACACCGGTGCACCTTTAGGTTTTGTGGACACTGCAAACTATTTGACTGATCTGAGCAGATTGTAATAGCCACTTATATTCATATACTTATATTACATCATTCATAAATATGAAGACCAGGTCCACTGGGAGCCATATAAACCTGCATCATAACACTGCCTCCACCATGCATGTCAAAGGATGTACTATGTTGAGGATTTTTCTGGAACAAGATGACGCATACATGACATGGCCTCCTTGTTTCGAGTCATATATTTGACTTTGCTCTGCATGAGAACTTCAGGCAACACCACAAATGTAAATATATTTATTTGAAATCTTCTCTTGGCTGTTGATCTTAACCCAGATTCCCCAAAAAAATAACCTCACAAAATCTGCATTTTAAGCTCATAATATTTGTATGTCAACATCAAAATATTTATGAACTGTATAAATGTTTCCTTTTTTATCTTTTGATGTACTGCTGACTGAACTGCAATTCTCAATAAATTCTACTTTAAAGGCAAAAGGCACATACATATCCCAAAAACAATGCGTTCAGCTCACGTAGCAGATAAGATTACAAATAAAACTCAACGTGATGTTTGTCTTTATCTAATAATTACCATTTTCTTTATTTAATAAAGATTATTAGAATATCACACAGCATCAACGAAAGGGCTCACATGCTTCCTTCATAAAATACATTTCTGACTAAACCTCCTGACCCGAGTTTAAAACACCTGGCGAGCTAGACTAGCTGAGCTCTACAAAAACACAGAGTGTAAGGAATGTCAGCACTTTAACAGGGTTACGAAATGGATAATTTAAGTCTAAAAGCTACAGGTCAGACAGTGTCGTTTCTGCAGTAACTCGGTAGGATGTTCAAGTGTGCCGTGTCTCTGGTTTGTTTTGATTAACTATGTGCTAGACTAGCTAGCCAGCTAACATTTTAGCCAGGCGGCGGAAACGGATAAACAAACCTGTTTAGACAAAAACTGCATGTCGTACTGGACAATAGGTCGTTTCAATAAAAAAAATGTTTCCTTACCGGGCCTGGGTTAATATATTTAACGGATTCTCGGAGCATGTAAGTCTTGTTTTTATCTTGAGGCACGCAGACATGCGCAGCAGGGCAGGAAAACGAGGAACGACCACTACTGCCCCCCAGCGGCAGAGCTGTTTTCACAAACACAATATGAACAAAAGTTTTGGGACGCCTGACCATTGCACCAACAGTGACTTTAATTAAATTAATTGAATTCAAATACCTAAATTCAGAGTCGGTCCATAACAACCTCCACTCTTCTTGGAAGGCTTTCCAAAAGATTCTGGAGTATTTCTGTGGGAATCTGTGCTGTAGGGCTTTTATAAGATCAGGCGCTGATGTTGGTTGAGAAGACCTGAGTCACAGTTCCAGGTCATCCCAAATGACTTTTTTTTCATAGTCCAGTTCTAGACTGAATATATACATCAAGTCTGAGCACATATTGCATGTATCAGAGCTAAAACATACTCAGGACAAAACTGAAACAGTGCAAGGGCCAGGCTCAAATTTTCGTGCCTGGGCACATTACTATGTTGTTACGCCACTGCTTGACATGGACTTGGTATGGACTGAGCTATGGTGAACTTGACAACAGCTCAGACATTTATAGTGATCTTATAAACCAGACCAACTGAACTATAAAACCACCAAAAACTGGACAGCCTCACATGAAACTTACAGGGTGTGAATGCATATTTAAACACACCCAAAGGCATAACTAAAATACATGTGCACTGTCTGTATTGATTCTGGCTCTGAGGGTTAACTATAATGAAATTACTGTTTAGTTTTCATTACATTTAAAAAATGCAAACGAGAGACTCTTAGGAAAAAAGACAGCGACACTGAAAAGACAGGTTAAAATTCTTATGCACTGTTTCCTGAACATTTTTACATTTACAAATATAGCATCAGATGCTTTTATCCAAAGCCCCTTCCATTCCTAAACTACAGGGGACAGTCTTCCTGGAGCAACATGGGGCTTAATGGTCTTGTTCAAAAACCCAAAGGTGACCTGCTAAATGTAGGGTTCAAACACATGACCTCCTGGTATACCCACTAGGCCATGACCACCACGATTTTTCTGACATAAATGTTACCTCTTCACTGTAAATACATTCAGGAGAGTATAATTTTTCAAAACAGTCCTCCTAATAAAATATTCTGTTGGTCACTCGGTTATTAAAATCACAATGATCTTTGAATGGGAGTGGAACTGTTTGTGAGATTTGTCCAGATATAATGATAACTGAATATCATAAAAATATACTGAACTATGCTGAACACATACTGTTTCACACACTGAAATTCCTTAAGACAATATGGTAGCACAGTTGTTTTTTTATTTGTTTAAATATGCCTCATGTATATTATAATGATGAGTAGCTCATATTAAATTGAAATATATATTTATTTTGGGTGGGGGCTCATTTTCATAGTGACTGAATTCCAAATAACAAATGTGACTGAATAGCTGTTAATGCACTAGTTTTCGTAATAGTGAACCACATATGGATAGATTTCACCTATACTTAATATATCTAAATAAAAAAATTACGCACAGACTCCTTGATGTGAACCATTGGGAAAACATGTTCTTTCCTTTCAAACTTTCCTTTGCACACACACACTTTTTTCCAGAATATTCAAGTACCATTATAAAAAAACAAGATGAAATTACAACTCAAAAACAGACTACATTACAATAGGTTTGACACACTGTTTGATACACCTCTTCTGTATCAACCATGACTAGACATTAAATAAATACTATTTATAAATATATTTATAAAGATAAGAACGTAACTGGGTTAATAATAGCAAGAAGAAGAAGAAGAAGAAGAAGAAGAAGAAGAAGAAGAAGAAGAAGAAGAAAAAGAAGAAGAAGAAGAAGAAGAA
>JBBKCR010000134.1:14675443-14689983 GCA_037577295.1 Ladigesia roloffi
ATAAGATATTTATAAATGGGGAATTTGATTCTGGTGTTAACAGGTATATGAATGCTGCCAAGACTGGAGAAGATGTCTTGATCACTGCCCAGGTTTTAAAGCAAGGAAAAACTTTGGGGTTTGCTACGGTTGAGGTGACAAACAAAGCTAATGGAAAACTAATTGCTCAGGGAAGGCACACAAAGCATCTCGGCAGCTGATTGCACATACTTCCCCCACTCTACCTCAGTTTTTAAAATATGTATTGTTAACATCATAGTTATGCTGTACTGTCTGTATACAATAAAGCACCACCAATAAGATTTATGTTCATTGTATTGGGATTTGTTGTGTAGTCCTATGTAAACACACCACAGCAGTGTCAACAGCTTGAAATTGTTTTCTGCATCGAACCAATTCACCCGACTGAAGCAGTGGGTAGCAGCCAATGCAACGCCCAAAGCAGTGTGTGTGGTACCTTTCTCAAGGGAACCTTAGTGGTGCCAGTGGCAGCCCTGGAATATAAACCTTCCAATCAAAATTGCAATACCCTAACCCCCAGGGTACCACTTAGTTTTGGATTAATGAGCAAGTCATGAACACTTGACAACTAATTCAAACCCAGTATATTTACAGTGGGAAGTGTTGGTAGATTTATGCTTTACTCAACAAAGCTGGTTTACAGATCCCATAGTCCAAGCTCTGCACTGTTTAATACTCATAAAAAGAGGTTGTCAAAGAAGCAAAGTTTAATGATGCATTTTTCCCACAAAAATTGGTTAGGTACATGAAATTATGCATTAGTTTCCCCACTGAATATCCACCACCAAAGACAAAATTGGGTATCAGAAGCAAGAATGATTAATGCATGAATTGCCTGACCAGTAACATCAACTTTTAGAAATGCCAAACCCCCAATCCAGAATCCACACCGCAGACTTTTCTTAATGTCCATATCCATAGATAGAAAGTACCTTTAATGTCTCCATCCCATTAGGCATCACTTCCAGAAATTACAAAAAAATATATATAATGAAAGGTGGTCTTACAGGCAATGAATGACACTCAAAATGTTCAGCAAAACTCAGCAGTTGAAAATGAAAAGCAATGTCTACACCAAATAAATTTTGCCAAGTATTGTTCATCTAGGAAAATTAGCCTTTAACTAAGACTATGCAGGCTGTTTGATCATCTGTCACTGATTGTCATTATTCTTAAAACTATCCTTTCCTCCCAAAAGAAGACACATTAACTATCCATTCATGTCACCAATTTCAGAACCAGTCCAAAATAAGAGGCTCATATTTAAGGAACCCCTTACATTGGTTTGCTTTTTTTATTCCCCCCAATATAAAGAGTTCCTTCTGTTACTGTTGTTGACAGTGCTGCTCCAAGAGAACAACCACTCAAAAACAATGTTCGTGCAAGTTGAAATGAAAGCAGATAGGTTAAGGGTAGAATAAATGGGTGGACCAAACCAAATTTGGCTGGTAGGAGGGATAATTTAAACAAACAAAAAAAACAAACAAAAAACTAAAGTAATGTCAGAATGAAAATGAGTGGTCAACAAAAAAAGGAGAGTTCCAAGCACAAGTTCAAATCTATTCAACTGAAGGATGTGTATGAGGACAACTTGCTTCAGTGGCCTTGGGAGGAATCTTCTATGTCTCTCCTAGTCTGGCATGTATGGACGAAGGTGGTCTTCGATATCTCCCACCCCCCAACAGGTCAGCTGATCCTGTGGTAGGTAGAGGCAGAGGCTGCACAACTTGAAAACAGTGGCCTTGGTTTTTGGAGTCTGTAGAAGACACGTTTAAAATAAGTCAACATTTTGTAAACACACATTCCTGGTTTTGCATTTTTATTGCTTTGGAGGACCAACCTGCAAGTGCTGTCTGTCCAAGAAAAGAAACACAGACTGGCTCGGGTTGTTCATAACCATCCCTGCCTTGTCTTTACGGCCAGCAGCATGCAAAAACTGTTTCTCATAGTCTCCATGGTGAAATTCAAACTTTGCCTTTAAATACAAATAGAAATAAAAATCATGAGCTACTATTACTACATTTATGGAGACTTTTAAATGCACATAACTCCGCTCATGTAGAAGGTATCCACCTGAACAGGCCTGAATGGTTCATGGTCAGCTCCTTTCCATCTGGAGAACAGAAGACAGACTATCTTCTCAATATCATTGCGGGGCCACAGGATGAAGTCCATCTCCTGGGTGCAACCTATTACATCCTTTACATATTGAAAACAGGGTGAGATCATACAATTTTTAATACTTGGAAATCAACCAGATGAGCAATTTACATTGATTTATTCTTGTATTAATACAAATATACTTAAATTATCTACTCTCCCAAGAACGTAAAAAAAGTAAACAAGGAATTTATTACAAAATGTACTCTTTAGCCAGTTACCAATTCATTTCAATTTAACAACTAATTCTTGCTGTACAAATGTACATAAACTATCCAGTTTTAGTTCTTGATCGGTTTCACATTTAAAGATAAGCAGCAAACTGTTCATTATTCTGGACAAGGATGAAGTCTAGTCTACAAAACATACCTAATTTGTTAAATACTTGTCACCTTTAATACAACTGCAGCTGATTTGTTTAAGAGATACCGAGCACATAAAATTTGTTGGGATTAATGCTGACGTCTCAAAACAATAGCGATGATGTGTCATTGTGGACTTCATGTACCCACACTAGTCTCAACATTCTTTCCCACATAACAGTTTGAGTGTTTTGTGCAGCTGTAATGCTGGGTGTTAACAACCACACCCACACGCCATTACTTACCCTGCGCATTGACTGGTAGCGAGGAGCATGCAACTGCACAACATCTTTTTGAATAAGTTCCAAAGAACTTTCTAAGGAATAGCTTGAATCCTTCACTCCTTTGAGGATATTCTCTTCATAGTTGTTGGTCATGACAGGTACCACCTCTGCTACCTCAAAAAGAGCAGACTTCTTTTTCTGGCCATAAGAAAAAAAAAATACAGGTTTACAAAACTGTATATTTTACTACATCATTTACAATCTATTACTAGTGGAAATTAGAAACAATTGTACAAAGAGGGAATTTCTAATGTGTTTGATTAGTTACAAAAGGCATGTCCAGCTGATATCCTATTACACAATACATTTTTTTTTCCAAACTGAGGAATAAAGGTCCATTAGACTAAATTTGCCAAACACATTACAAAGTGCTCTCTCAAAAGACACTCATTAAGCACAAAAAAGGCAGAGGTAACATTTTCCACTTGCAGGTGGTGTAAGACTAGCCGACATGTCAACAAAATCAAAGTTAAAGGTCAACATGTTACCAAATCATGAACTTAGTCCCCACCTAGTTCTGTGCACATGTGGTTTACACAGTTAACTTAATGATTGCACAAGACTCAAAACAAAGTTCAAAACTTGGTCACACGTAAACACACCACACCACAGAATTGTGAACGTTTGTTTTTAACTCTTCCACCAACAGGGGCAGCCAGGGAGCAATATGTCAAGACGGTACCTCGCTCCAGGGTGCTTCTGTGGTATCATTAGCAGACCTGGGATTCAAACAACCTTCTGATCACAGGGGCAACTCCCTAATCACTCGGCTACCAGCTGAATATCAATGTTTAAAATTACTAACACATTGAGTCAAGCTGTGCAAATTCACCTTTTCTTTAAACACGAAGGCAATGTAGATTTTGAAGTCGAACTGATCAGCCAAAGACTCCCTTTTCTTCCGTAGCTGGGCACGAAGTCGGTTTCTCGTTTGATTTCGTCGAGATGTTGGGTCTCCCATGATTATAGCGGAATTGCTTTCTTGCTTCACTTTTTATTCTTTCCGTGCCTCGCAGTTTTCCCCCAAATTGTGTCACATTTAACAAAAACACTTTAAAAACAAAAAAGATCCAGCACTACCTGTATTTCTAATTTTAGTAGAACATATCTAACGAAATTAAGCCATTTTTTACCAAATCAGGTCATTTTCTCTTTTAGATTCTCGTGTGTAGTGCACATGGGGGCTCAACAATTGTTCTTGTATTGTTTGAATATCACACCATGTTAAAGCAACAAGCAAGCACGGGCCAATTTAATTTATATACTCAAAAATAATACTACTGCAAATTCGGTTCTCAGGAAGTATCTGGCGGCCAAACGACAGGCAAAACAAGTGACATTCCGACAGCTTTCCTTTTACTTTCCTTTTTTTAAATGGAGAAATAGATCTCTGTGACTGAAAGTTGAACAAATCTGCCCCCCGAAACTAGCTCCAACAAACTCTTGAGGCTTTACGAGACCTGACTAATGCTTTCACAACGTGTCTGGTGTGTGTTCATGTTGCCTTAAAGAGGTCTTCAGTAACGCACGGGTGAATGGCAGGGGTGAGGGGTAAAAAAGGCGACCATGGCAGAGAAATGCAAGATGCCTGGAGGCGTTGGCAACAAGTACAATAACACAGAGTTGACATCGTGGAGTTTAAGGCCGGGAGATCGGCCCACGGTCCGTTTTGGTGTCACCAGTGCTATGCGTCTCCATTTTTCAGGCTACTTTTACAGGCCTGACAAAACTTAACTCAGCTACACTAAGCTGTACACACACAAACACCTCTCCAACACGCCGAACTCACCTAATACCAGCTACATTTCAGATTTAACTGTAAGAGGTCACACTGCCCAAGATTTTCCCCGTTTCACCCTTACATTTCTGCCTAGCTGGTCTAGTCGTTCGCTAAGAGACGTGCTAACTGCTGTCTGGCTCCGCTAGCTGGAAAAGCTAACTAACGCTCCTGTTATCGTTGCCCATCGTATTTACCGTCATTATTCTTTAACTTAAGATTTTTACGAACTCACGGCCCTGCTTTTGAGTATCAGACCGTAAAATAAAGACACTTTTCTTCCCCAAGTCTCAGTGGCGGCCCTACTCGCTTCTCTCCGCTGGGTTGTTTTCCTCCGTCGTCACAGCCCAACCGACCCAGCCACCCATACCATGTCAAGATAAATGAACGAACCAACTGAAATTCTCCCTTCTTTCGGTCAATAAACGGTTAGGTTTGCTTCGCGGTGGACCCATAATTACAAAAAGTTTGTGGAAAATGTCTTTTGGTGCGGTTCGGTCCTCGAGTCTCCCCCGACGGAGAAAAACAAACTCGCGTCCCTCAGCACAACCACTCAAAATGGCTGGAGTCGAACGTCACGCAGCTGGGTAGGAACGAGGTTGCCAGAGGTTGCAACCTGCTTCGGGAAGTTACGTTTACGTATGCCCACAATGTGGACAAAAGTATTGGGTCACTTAATTATTGAATACAGCTAGCCCTACAATCTTAATGCCTCACGAGTGCCTACTTGAGAGTCCTGCTTTCAGAGCAGAAGAAAACTCTACTTTGCTTCCGCATTAACCTATGTATTAACATATGTATTCACCTATATATAAAATGGAAATATGTACACTATAGGGACAATTGTATTGGGACACGCCTCTTAATTATTGAGTTCAGGTGGCCCTGGAATGCTAATACTTCTGCATACCAAGACATTTTGGACGAAATCGCTAATTCCCTTGTAACATGGCACATGGCAAAAAAACACATTTCTTAAACGCATGAAGTCACATTAGTGTAGTACTGTAGTTTGTTCAAACGCATACTATGTGTTTGTACTGGGACAAACCTCTTAATTATTGTATAAAGGTGGCAATTTAATTCATATGAAAAGCAATCTAAATGCCTCGTTATTTAGAAAACTTTACATTATACTGCACAGGGTAGGTCTATTGAATGCATTAAGATATTGCACATAATAATAGAGCTAAGTACACGATCAAGGGCACAGCATAACCTAAGCCTGTCTAGTACAAGGAGAAATTATTCCTGATCTCACCCACTGAAATTGGGGACACACTTATCATATTCCATTCCTACCACCAGTGCCACAAACTCTTTTGGAACACAATCTGGCAACCCTGTGGAGAGGTCACGTGGTAGACAATGTGACTGAAAAATTATTGTTTTTTTATTGCTGTTGTTTTTCATGGCAGCGTGAGTGTGATGTATTACACTGATAATGTAATATAATCATTAGGAACCTAAACTCCACAGTGTCATTATACAGCAGTGAGTGGTTTTACTGCTCAAACACACGATAGGGATTCATGTGTTTGTGCAGCTCTTCACGACACCTCATTAACGCCTTCAGGCAATCTGTCTTTGCCACGAACAACGTCTAAACAAATTGCAAAAACTTATCTCTGTAACATAGCCTTTTGGAATGAGTTCTTACAGTGGCCGATATTCTGCCTGGTTCAAAGTGTCAAAGTATGCTGAATATTTAAGTTTGCCCGTCACTGGAAGGGGTCCACCTGAACACAATAATTAAGTGTGTCCAAATACATTTGTCCATATAGTGTAGCTGTGTATTTGAGTTATGCAAAATATGCATACATGTGTTCCTGTATGTTCTCAGTATTAATATATATCAACGATGTACATATTTGTATGAATGTATATATACATATTTACATTATGAAATATTTGTACAATGTACATTTTCATTATATTGATGTGTAGCATTTATTGTACAGGTTATGAGGCTTTTACTTTCTTCTACTGTTCTGTCCACTTTCTGCCACAAACTTTCCCATTTGTGGGACAAATAAAGGTCATCTTATACTGTATTTAATTTATAGAATGTATTATTGGATTAATTTATACTTTATTTTATTCTTAAATAAAACGGCCAGTTATACCAGTTGCCCCAAAAGTGAAAATGTTAGACTTTATGTGTAATATTGTTCTTCTCTCTGTGTCTTTGTGTTTCTGTAAAGTCATACCATAAGCATTTTCCTCTGGGATCAATAGTTTTATAGATCTTATTCTGAGATCTCCTTTTACACAGATAGTAGGGTCCAGTAGAGGTCTCTCTCACTGCACTATTTTTGTATGGCGCCAAATTCCCAGAGTCACGTGACCCACCACAAAGGCGGTACTTAAGCTGTTGGCGCGCTTCTCAGTTCAGCTCAGTTTTACTGAAGTGTCTGAAGAAACTCAGCCTTTGATCCTACTGTCTTTGTAAGTACGTATTTTTTTTAAGTTCGATCACGACACACGTCTTCTTTTTATACTTGTCTGTGTTGACTTTCTGATCTAGCGAGGCTCCTGGTATGGCTGGTGGCTTTTCACGTATGTTTCAGTTTTAGCGTAGCAAGGTGCTGTATTTAGTACGAAATAATCTAAAAGTAGCTAAATGTGTTTAGAGATGAACTGGTTAGAGATTACATTCCTCTTCATGTTCTTTACTTCTTCACGTTAGCGAATGTGAGCTACATGGGTTCCCTGTGCCCATGCTTGAGTAATCTGTGGCCTGTAGCACTCCCTGGCTCCTGTGTTTAGCTTTAAACAATGTTGAGCCATGAAGGAAAAGCCCCATAATCATTCTGCGGGAAACCCTTTTCTTGATGTGGCCAGGGCCACCAGATAGTTCTTGTTTCAAACCCGAAGAAAACCCATTTGTACGTCATTATTAAACTAGTAATGTCTATTTCCTACATTAAGATGTACTCCGTGTGGACAAAAGTATCGAGACACCTGATTGATTACAGTCATGTGGCCCTTCCAATGATGTGCAATCGTAGTACTCCAGCAGACCAAGACAGCATGCATGTATGTATGTCAGCATGCATCCAGCTGTGTGGATGTCAAATAATATTTTCTATTGTAATGTGTCTGCTCAAAACCTGTCTCATAAAGACATGGCTGGATGAGTTTGAGGGGAAAGAGTTTGCCTGGCTCACAACGAGCCTTAACCTCAGCCCCATCTATCACCTTTTGGGTGAACTGGAATATGCTCTACAGAGCGAATGGGCACAGGTTCGTACAAACACACTGAAATCTTGTGGCAAGTCTGTCAGGAAGCCTGGAAACTGCTGTTGCTACAAAAGTTGGTCCAAGTCCACATTTAACTATGGCTTTTTTTATAGAAAAGTGCCAGTGTAATGGTCAGGTGTCCCAATTACGTACCTTGGACAAACATGAATGCTACTACAACAGATCCCACATCTGTTGGCTAGACTTCTTTTGTACTTTGCTCTTAAAGAGCTTTGGAAAGTTATCCCCCCCTTGTTTCTTTAACTTTTGTACTGTGCCACTTAAAATGTATCAGAAGAATAGTCATGAGGCAAGTGTAGGTCAAGAACATGAAGGTAATTACGTTCTTAATTGTCTGTCTGTACCCCTAGGTAACCTTGAGTTGAAGCAATGAGTTTGGTTAAAAAAATGAAGCAAGCAGAGAATCCTTCTGAAAATATAAAGGTAAGTACCATTTTTGTTTTTTTGGTTTAAGTGCCACAAGGCAGACAATGGGCAGGGTCTGTTTCAGTTGACGTTCTTTTTCTTGGTTTCAATATGGTTTAAGCATGTTCCTCTAGGATCAGTAAACAATATTTTATCTAGTGTTTTGTTTTTGTGTCTTTTTTTAAAATGGAAAATAGCCTGGAGTGGTAATCTTCCAAACTTGGTCATTTTATTTTAAGCATATCTTGGTCTTTCTAGTAGAATTAATCATTGCCAAAATAAGCACACCTTGGAACACCGTGCACTGGTGTTTAAACCTGTTAACTGTGACTCAGACTGCCACTGTATTGTCTGAGTGAAAACATTAACTAACTCCTAACTTGTAGTTGGCCATAATGAGTTTTTTGGGGCAAGTTCCCACGGTAATTATTTGTTCAAAAATCTTGCAGTAAGATAATGATTTGGAAAGACCAATCATTGCCTGTGGGAATTCGAGGCGTTTGCTGCATGTAGCTGATGCTTGGCCTGCCCCTTTCCCACGCTTGCTCAGGCTACAAACAGGCAGGGCTGCTCAGCTACCATGCTAATTTCTGTCTTACAATGACAGTTTAACAAGAATGTAAGTGGAGAAGAATGAGCCAGGTGACTGTTGTTTGTATACTGGGAGGGGGTGCCATTTAGCAGTTCAGGCTGTTCCCACGCTTTGTTTTTGGTGGCTTTCCCCACTGTGTGCACTCTCCCCCAACCAAAAAAACCTCTTGTACTGGTATATACTGCCTTGCTTTTGATGGTTGAAATTTTAAATAAATCCTTTGTTTATTGCAGAGATTTTTTGCGGCACAAACGAGTGCCTCATCAGGAAGGCGAACGCTACAAGTCATTCAGGCATCTGCAGTTAATAAAAACCATGGAAAAATAATTGAGGTAACGGACACAAGGGCTGATGCAAGTCTTTTTAAACTGACTTCTTGTCAGAATAACTAGATTTTCTTCATCTGATTAAAAAAAAATAATAATTTTTAGGTAGGAAAGCCTGTTCCTAAGAGGAAGCTGTGGAGTGCTGACCAGGTGAAGGGCGCCAAGAGGGTTAAGGCTGAAGTGGCTGTAAAAACCATGGGCCCAGAAAACGAGAACCAGCCAGAAGGAATCCCTCAGGAGGCCTATGAGCTGATGGTTAAAGGTAGGTTTTCTAGATGCAGTGAAAATGAATGGCTTGGTGATTCCTAGCAAAAATGAATATTGTTGAGATTCAGGAAGTCTGTGTGCATAAACAGTTTAGCTTTTCCTAAGTTCATAGAACTTAATAGGGGCATTGTGGGTTAAAGTGCTCATATAGGACCCAACCCCTCAGTACAATTCTCAGCCTTTCCTGGACATCAGCCATCCTTAGTCAAACTTACAAGCTATTTTCTTTCAGAAACACCTACATCTGTTTACTGGAAAGAGATAGCAGAGGAGCGGCAGAAAGCATTATTCAATGTTCTGCAGGAGAATGAGAAGGTGAGCCATTTTATTTGATCTAAACCATTGTGGCACAAGGTTGTGGATGTGACTTTTCATGAACCAGCTCACTTATCATTTGAGCTTGGACTGATACTCAACCAGTGTTTGTTTCTGGGCAACAGCTGCACAAGGAAATAGAAGCCAAAGATGAAGAGATTGCTGCACTAAAAAATGAGAACGATGAACTTCAAGAACTAGCATTGCATGTTCAACACATGGCTAACATGATTGAGGTAAGGACATTTGTTTCACCTGTTTTTACTACACCCCTACTCTTGGTTTGTTAAGTAATTGTTGTTGCTTGTTTGTTTTTTTGGTAGAGGTTAACAGGAAAAAGTCCAGATAATCTTGAAGACCTGCAGGAGATTGTGTTTGATTCAGTGGATGATGAGGACACAAATCCAGAAGTAGAGGAGTATGAAGAGTACAGCGACGCCAATGATTCTGAAGTTGAAGAGCCAGACTTGAAAGATTCAGAAAAGGAGCCCATGCCAAAAGATGAAGACCATACTGCCCCAAAAACAGAAAGGCCAGAATGATTTGAGACATCAACCGGTTGTGAACAATTTACCTCAGATTTGAGAACATTGGTTACAGTTTTCTGTTAGTGATCATTGCTTTGAGTGCCTTTTTTACCTTTTTTTTTTTTTTCCCTCTCTTGAACAAGTGATGTGCAATCGTTTTAATGTTTTTAGTGACCTTTTTATTTAACTGTTGTAAATAAGTTCAATTTGACTGACATTTTATGGCTGTGTAGATGTGCTCTGTACCTTCTGTAAGACTTGAACATGTACATGAATAAAGGGCCATATTTTTCTAAGTCCTGTAGTATTTGCTGATGGTTAGCTTGCTTAAATGTTTCCTAGATTCTCTCTTAGTGTGGGATGTCCTTTCAAAAAATTGGATTGTACTGGGGAGCTCCTCAGCTTTTTATCTCCTGACGGAACCAGTTAAGACCGCATCCCTTCCCCCTTGCAGTCCTTGGTGGCTGAGATGTTACAGCAAAGAATGCTGAAGGGTAGCTTCATGTGACTAGGAGTGTCTTCTCACTTCAGCTTAAGGAGATTCCATGCCTTGGTGATTTGTACATTGGAAACCTACAGGGCAGTTAGAGGGTGACTGTTGAATATTTGCATCACCAAGGTGTGGACTTTAAGGAGTGGTGCCATGTTGGTTGTCACTGTATTGAGTGCATCATGAATAGTGTATATAGCCTATACTTGCAACTGTTCACCACACTGCAGTTTGCAAAGACTAGTTTACTTTAAAAGCATAGGGGTAATTAGAACTGTCAAATCATTAACATGCCTGATGTTGCACTCTCTGTTGGAGGAAAAATGCACACATCGGTACACTGACCCCCAAGTTAGACTACACACAGACCAAATGATTTTGTTGGCAAATTAATTCAGCCAAGGGTTCACTTCACACCTGTACTGTACAATTTAAGTCTTGATATAGCCATGAAGGTTTCAAACCAGCTTGTGTCCTTTAAAATGAACATGGAATACACAAGTTTTTATTGAATATTTTAACTTCCTTCCTAAAGGTAACAATGAGAGGTGGAGCTCAAATTACAGGATGATACTACTTTATTTACGAAGAATGAGGAAAATCATGATTGACTGGATTAAACCAGACATGCTGTGGATGTTTTACTGATTCAAGAAGGCAAATTCAGCACAGCTCCCAGTATTTTTCAAAACAAGTAACTTGGACCTGACCACGCATTTGTGAAGAATTACAATAGACAATTTTGCCCTGATAATTATGCAAAAATAAACTTTATTGCCACTTTCAAAAGACAGGAAATACTGTAAACTTAAGAGGGGATAAAAAATCAAACAGCTCATTACAGAACAGATATGACAGCGAAAGTTCTGCGTTTGTTCAAATCCGAGTGGTTATGCAGTAAAGCTACTGATACAAGCCCTCTATGCTGATAACTAAAAATGTACTCATCTCAAGCCAGGGATCATTAATAACACTAAAAATAGTTAACAGGGTCTCAGGGACTCAAACTTTAAAGTGAAAAATGATGTAAAAATGCGACGAGGTTTTTGCGTTACCTTGGACTTGAATAAAGCATAACAATGTGCATTACACTAGTCACTTTGTGTACAAAGAAAATTATTCCCTTAAACTTTGAAATCCAAGTCCAAAAATACTGTGATAATGAGAACAGACAGAAGACAGGACTGTTAATATGCAAATGGACAAAAGGCCTCATTCAAAGAGTGGTTCAGATTACATTTTTCAGACTTATACAGGGTTTGTATTAGATATGGCTTCAGGAATTTGTGCAGTTTCTTTAACTGATTATTATAAATACTAATAACAGAAGGTTCAGTTGTGCTTGTTCTCAAACCAGGCATATGTCATGTCCTCTCAAAATTCAAAATGTCCTTTTTTTACTGATCAGCAGACTTCAGCCTCTCCTTTGGTCTAGTTCCCTAAGCCATAGCAAAAATCTTATTTCTTGTTATTGGTTAACACAACCACATATTGTAACATTTTAAAATGTCAACACTATAAAACAGTAAAGGAAAACCCATTTTCCTACAACATTCTCGTTGCTGGACCTTTTAGACTGAGGTATGTTAGGACAAACATTTAAAATAACGAAAAACTTGAAAATACCGTAAAGGTTGACAGTAAACCATTAATTGCGATTGTGTGTGGGGTTGAAGGGAGCATCCCAGTGATTACAAATACTAGAGTATCAAATATTCACATAAATAAGTAGCTTGTTTAGTATGCTGCAGATACAATCCATTTTTTTTGTGATTAAAAAGAAAATAAGATGTAAAACAAGATACAAGTAAAAAATAAATTAAGTCATGAAAATCAGTTGTCACAGTAAATAACGTGACTCAGTAGTACAGTTACAATAGGCACAGAAGCTAGTTGGATCACAGAGCACTGTACTTCCAGTCTTCATTGAAGTTAAGCAACAAATTCACAGTAAATCCATTAACACTTCTCTTTATCAATATACCAAAAAGTGCATTTCCACACATACATACGCACCCACACACATACACTTACCCACACTAGGGAACAGCCTTCAGGCCTATTCACACCAAGTCAGACGGATATGTCTTCATATTAAACCTTTTGTTGTCTAGAAAAAAAAAGTGATTATAACAAAAGAATGTGTAGAACAGTAACTTGGTTTTCTTCCTCCCTGTACCTGTAGTTCTCATACACAAACAGCCACATAAGATGGGAGGATGTGCTTTGTAATGACAGATTATATGGAATTAACGTCACTTATGTCAGTTCATATGGAAGTCTATTTAATACTAATGCAAATGACAAAGAATCACCTTTTCTACATGTTTAAGTTGATGCTTTTTGGTGTCAGGATAATAGTCTTGGTATTACTCAATAAAAAGAAAATGAGTGGCCTGTCCCAGACTAGTCTGAGTTCTGCTGCCATGAATGAAGTCTAAACAAATGGTGGTACAGCAGCTCATATGGTTCCTGCCAGCACACAAAAGCTTATAAGGGAAGCAACACATCGACTTTAAAAAGGCATGTGCATTTTAGGAATAGAGCTTAATGTAAAATCAAATATTCCTTGCTGCTGCTAATCAAGGAATAACTTCTTTCCAAATGAAAAACACTAAATAACCGTCTGGATTTCACATGGTCCACTAAAATAAAAACTGCAGTACTTGGTGTGAATAAGCCTTAAGGAAAGTACCGGTCTGCCCTCGACAAATTCCAACTCTCCATGGCATTTACTAGCATATTCATATATTCTCTGTAGCAACATCTGAAGCACCGTCAGCTTGTGATATTACACCATGCTCCTACTGTTTATTGTTCCAAACAAGGCAATACTGACCCTTATAAGCTAAAGGCAAGATGTCAATTCCTCTGTGTGTAACAGCTGACAGATCTGTGCTCCTGTCTTCTGTTCACAGAGCAACCGGACGCTGTGGAGCCAAGCTGTCCAGTGATCCTAACAGTTAGAGCTGACTCACATCACACACACGCTCGCGCACACACATGTGCAAGAACACAAGTAAGCACACGCACAGTAATCTGGAGGGTTATATTAAACGTGTCCCTCAGAATCCCTGAAACTGAACGGCACATATGGGGGCAGGGGTTGGGTAGGGTTGATTGCGAGAATAAAAGCAACATAACTCTCAGGTAGTTCATGTAAGATATGCCATACTATATATCAATAATCATGTGCTCTATTTACATGCCTCTAATAAGTGCAAATTCATGAATATCAACTGATAATTAACTTGTAGTAATAAAGAACGTTATTACTGTAAGATCAATAGCAACATGAATGATCATTATCATCATCATCATGAAAGTAGCAAGTGAACTGCTTTAACATCTTTCCAGACGGAAATGGCTTCAGAAGTCTTGCAGTGAGGAGCTCAAATGTGAGGAACTGAAATGTCCTCAGTGTCTCCACACTCTCAGTCTAGGATAAAAAAAGTTTGGGCTGGAGTTCAGCCACAGTAACATTGGGCCGTTCACCCTGGCTCATCTCAGAAGGCAGTGGTGACGGCGTTGCCCCGACGCGTTCCCAGTCGCACCATCTCTCGCGGCACCGTGTCCAGCTGCTCGTATGCCAGTCGACCTTCCTCACCTGTATACACACACACACACACACACACACAAACACACTTAATCAAACACCTGTTAAAGCACAACCTGTTTTTGTGATTTGTGTGAGTGTAGTGTCTAAAGTGCATTAAAATTAGGACATTAGCAAGCGTCTCAACTTGGAAC
>JBBKCR010000134.1:14690083-14712419 GCA_037577295.1 Ladigesia roloffi
TGGGGGGTTAATGGGGTTTTGTGTATTTGGAGTTGTATTTGTAAGAAAAGTTGAAGAAAAAAAAAAAAAAAAAAAAAAAAAAGCACAACCTGAACATTTCTTCTTAATCGCATGAAAAGAAAGTTCCACCGTACTTGTATGTGCAACGTTCTTATCAGAGGCCTGTTGCTAAACACCAGTCGCTAAACACACTACTAACTGATTTTTGCGTTGAGTTAGGTGAAAACTTGGTACACCAGGTGCCCCTTAAAATTATGTATGCATTTCATGGCATCAGATTGAAAAGAAACAGCCCAAATTACTGTAACTATGAAATACACAAGTCTGCATTATACATTGTCTCCATTTATTCAAAATAACACATTTTAATATACATTTTTATAAATTATCTCATTCAGTAATATACTGCAATCTGCTGCCCACATACTCCACCCTGTAATTTAATCATATATGTAAATCATATCAATCATTATTAAATATCATATTTCTAATACTGTATGTTAACTTAGGTGACATAAAGTTATTCTGAGTTTCTTGCATCAGAAATGAAATGTAGTTAATTTGTTAACTTACCAAATGTGAGAAGTGTTTCTATGGCAACATGGCGGAGCTCTTCGTCAGCTGAGTCACATAGTGACACGATTGCATGAATGCTCTCCACGGCCTGAAACAGAGAGTAGAAAGGCTTAAAATACCTTACAGTCTTCAAAATGATTACTACGATTACATCAGTGTGTCACTCATACTGACCTGCAAGCAGCTTAGGGCAACACAAGCAGCCCTCTGTGAGTGAACCCCTGCTTCTGATAAGGCTTGAGTGTAGCAATCCACTGCCTGTCCCCCCCCACACACACATACACACACAATGAAACCCTTCATAGTCTCCTGTTTATACTTTATACACAATACCAGACAGACCTCAGGAAAGTGTCCTGGAGTTCAAAGAACAAACGAATATCTGATATTCTTCAGTAAACTAAACTAATAATCCATCATTATGTTTGAACATGGATGATATATTTTTAACCCACCAGCGCACAGACTCAGACAGATGGTCAAAAATAAAAATGTGATCGTCAACACAACTGACCTTTGACCTGAAAGGCAGATGTGAGGCAGAATTGGAAAGGAATTCAGAGGCAGCCTTGCTGATGTCAGGGTTATCAGAGGTTAGCAGGTTGGCCAGGGCACGCAGGGTGTGTGGGCGGGGCTGCAGCGAGGTGACCATCATCTCCTGAAGCTCCTTTAGAGAGCGCTCTGCATTACCACAGCTCAGACGCTCCGCAAACACCGCTACACCGAACAAAACACACCGCTCAGCAACACAATCACTTCAACCGCAGCGATAACGCTGTACATCTTGTATAGGGAGTGCAAAGGTAAGTGGTGTTTACGTACATCAAAAAAATACATTAAAATAATCAGTATAATTAATTGTGTGGCTAGTGATTTTTGTAACAATATTTAAGTAAATATTAGTTTTACAGGTGTGAAGAAGAGACTTAAGCACTGATGTACCTCACTCTGGATAAGAGCGTAAACTTACATAACGTAAAGCTGTAGATCACAAGAGCTCCAGGCTTCTGAGGTTTAATATGAGTTTGTGTGTATGTGTGTGTTTGTGTGTGTGTGTCATACTCTCTCTGGCCACTTCTAGCAGGTGCTGTTCCATGTCGTTGACGCTGTGCTGTGTGGCATAACTGTGGAACTGGAACACTGTCAGCACATCCTGGGCCAGCGAGGAGGGTGAGGAGGGCAGATCATTCCGGTCCACCATTTCACTGACCACCAGCCTGATCACTGCACACAAACACAGCAGAGGTTACATTACTGTATTCTTATGTATAAACATCATCGACTCAAAGTAATCCCAAAATCCAATCTGTCCTTTTGATTATAAGTTAGTTTGGCATGGTGATCACTGACAGGCTCAGCGTGGAATTTAAGAAGGCAATACAAGAGAGAAACGTAAGCAGATCTATGAGATTGCAGTGTAGCTGTACATAGTGTATAACAATACATCAGTGTCTGCACTGCAATATCTGAATCAGCACTGTGACGTTGGTTACCTGAGTCTGCATTGTGCGGATGAGTCTCCTGCAGAGGTGGAGTGAAGCTGTGGTACATGTGTTTGAGCACTCGGTCCAGTGTGGTATGGAAAAGGCCTCCAGAACCACTGCACTCGGACCACAGAGCCAACAGCGCCGGCCGCTCCACCAGTCCAGGAAGTACTGAGTGTACACACACACACACACACACACACACACACACACACACACATACACACATACACACATACACACATACACACATACACACATACACACATACACACATACACACACACACACAGGGACTTACAGAGACTGTTAATGGGACGTACGCTTTCAGGACACAATTTAAATTTTCTTAAAATTCCCAGTCTTAAAAAAACTCCCAGTCTCATTCAGCTTTTGTACAGGCCATATCAAATTTTATTTCATCAAAAATATTAACTTAAATAAATGAACACTAATTGTGCATCAAATTTTACAGTGGATGGGATGAGAAGAGGAGTAAAAATTCCTACATATGGATGTAGTGTGTTTTCCTTTCATTTTTCAAAACAATAAAAACGTACTAAAGAAGAACTACAACAAACAAAACTCCTACCAAAGGATCTACACACTTACCATCCGCTGCAGAGCTGATGTTGCCCAGCCGCTCTAAGCTGTTCTCAGTGAGCTCCTCTATGAGGAGGATTTGGTGCGAGAGCTTGTGCAGATATGTTTTGTACTGCCAGGAGCTCCCTCCTGAGGTCAACAACTACAACCACACACACAAGATACACAAATGTTTTTATGTCACTGAAAATGAGACGTTTGTGTTTAGTATAGACACAAATCAAAACAGTGTTGTGACTATAAACACACAATGTTTCCAATTTGTTTTGGTTAAACAGAAACTTAAACTCTTTTTGGTGGATTATAAGGGCAAAAAATTCATTAGAACTGAAGCGTTTTAAAAGGTGTGACGACAGTAGAAATCTGAGGGTTGTTATTAGTTTATATTTCACAGCAAGTACCTGAATAAGGTGGTTACAATATTGCAGGTGAATAACAATGGCCACATCCAGGTTCTCATTGCCCGTAGTGAGCGGCAGTGGGCTGCCAGCCACGCTGTTGCCCACGCCTGTGTCCTCTGTCAGGGCTTCACTGAGGTGACCTCTGGCCTCTGGGTGCTGCCCTGACCTGTCAAGCATACACAATTCTCTCACCACAAGAGGGCAGTATAGCACAGCATATTCCATACCATTTACTATATTTATAAAAAGTCACAAATGCTTTGAAAATTATTTATATATGACTGAAGATAAATAACAGATATTCCGAAACAAATCAGATGTTTTATCTCTGCTACTTTTCAACTGGCTTTCACGACACATAACTTATGTGAGACTCTTATTTGTACACATCAAAGTTCAGGTTTGGTACTGTGAGATTGTAAGAGAGGTGTTAATCAAAGGCAGAGATCAAAGGTTAAAGAACGTTTCACATTAGTCTTGAAAGTTAAGCAGAGGACTTACCCGATCCTCTCAGTCTCCATGTCAAAGAACACAGCGCGGACAGCAGAATGATCATCCCCGGTGTCGTCATCATCAAAGTCAGAGGTGTTGAGGAAGTCGAAGCTCTCCAGAGCACTCTCCACAGCCAGGCTGAGGCTGGACGAGCGGCTCCTGTGCGCAGGACCTCGACACTGAGGAGACAGAGCGGAGGTTAAATCCCACAAGCAGGGCTGAAAGCTTAAGGGCTCATTGGAGCTGTACCTCGACCTCACAAAAAAATCCAGTTAGGGCATTATAGATCAACTCCAGCTACTGAAAAAAAGGTGTTGCTTAATCACATGATTACTATAATTGTTATGTAATATTTTGACATCATTTACATTTACATTTACGGCATTTAGCAGACGCTTTTTATCCAAAGCGACTTCCAATCCTAACTACAGGGGACAGTCTCCCTGGAGCAACTTGGGGTTAAGGGTCTTGCTCAGGGACCCAGTGGTGGTGCTAGGGGTAGGATTCGAACCCAGGACCTCATGGTCCAGAGGCAAGTATCCTAACCACTGAGGTACCTCCACCCTCTTAAGCTTTAAGCTTTAATGTAGGGATAACCCTGATCTAATCTTCTAAATTGTTATACATGTATTTGTCTTATATTATGGTTATTTAAACTGGTTTTCCCATTCAGAATGAACACATTTGTGAATTCCATGTGTGAATAATACTTTATACAAATGTGCAAACATTTTTTTATAAAGGTAAACGCAAAAATGCCTTTAAGCTGAATAAACAAATCCGATTAAAAACATTTTTGCGTGTATTTTGTACATGGTGTTACATGTGTTGTAAACACATGCTGTTTAGGCATGTCATCACATCATGTGAGGGCTCATGATTGACCACAAGCCTTGGGTACAACCAGGGCTGAGACCAGAGCTGATTATTGTTCATTATTGCTTATTTATGCAACTTTTAGTTCCTACCCAGAGTCAGAAATGTAGATAAGCATACTAAATTCAGGACTTCATTGCTTTACTATTTAGCTAGGAGTGGCAACAGCCACAGAGGCAGTGATATTTGGTCCATCAGGCAATATTACAGCGATTTTTTTTGCATTTTACAATACCATATGTACTGCAATTTGATTCTGAAAAACAGATGTATTTCTCCCACAAAATTATTAAAATACATTATAAGTCATAAACCTCACTTGAATCACTAGATTTCATTCCTTGTGACGCAGTGACAATTGGAAAGTCTCACCTTCAGCAGATCCTCCAGTTTCATGACTTCCTGCTCGAGGTCCTGGAGCTCCCTGCAGCGCTGACCCAGGCTCTCTAGCCTCAGCAGCAGACTCTGGATGGCTTCCTCCAGACTGCTTTCCAGGAAGGCCCTGCTACCCTCTCCAGCCCAGCTCAGAGCTCCAGCCTCGGGTAGGATCTCAGACGAGGTCAACCTCCTGACCAGCTGCCTGGTCAGACTACCCTCCTCTCCATCCAGCTCCACTGGTTTCAGTTCTAAGGACTCATCAGGTTCTCCGGGCTCCAGGAACACCACATCCTCAGGTCCCACTGCTGACAGCTGGCCCTCAGAGGTCACAGAGGGTGCTTTGGAGCCATAACCGGGCCCCTGGCTCTCCCAGTCCCGTTCACCTCCCAGTGAGTCAGCTTCACTGGCACTGGCCAGGCTCGCACTCACACTGCCACTTTCCTCCTCTTCCTCACCTCCCTCTTCCTCCACAGGATGATCTTCTGTAGGAGACAGCTGAGGGTCCATCTCAGGGGGCGTCACAGTGATTTCAGGGTTTGACTGGCCGGGGCCAGGGCTAGAGGTGGAGGTGTCTGAGAAGGTGAAGGACAGGCGCTTACACTCGGCCACTCCACAGCCTCCATTCTCAAAAACATCATCAGGCAGCGTGGACTGTGGGACAAGCAGAACAGAGAGTAGAAAATAAAAATCAGGGCAATAAATTGTCAATATTTCGTCATCAGTTAGATGATTTCAGTTCACCATATTTGATGTATGGAAACCCTTCTTCTCTGAAGCTGCAGCTTTAAAGCTGAATGAAAACATAATCTCAGTTTAATGTATCATCACTGTCAAATCAAAATGTCCAAAATGTTAGCTTTAAGTGAGGAAAAAAAACTAATTATATATTTTATATATATATATATATATAATATATGTTTTTGTATAAGGTGCTGGACAATCAGTAATGGAAACACTACAAGGAATAATGAAAGCATGCAGGAAAGTGGAAGAGGATACTACAGATTTGGTAAGCCAACAAGAACACCAGCACACGCACACAGCAACCCGACTCACATAGACTTCCAGACTGGATCTGGGGCGTGGCCGCAAAGCAGCCAGATCACCAAATGAGCGACTGCGTCTGAGCTTCTCTAAAAGAGTGTCCCTGAGTGTGTGCAGGAAAGAGAGGCGGTGGCCCTGCCGAAGCTGGGGCTGCCAGCTCTGCCGGTCCGCATTAGGGGAAGGGAACACAGAGCGGGGACGTTGGCACAGAGGACCAGGCAGTTATCAGACATTTACACACATAAATGCGCAGCACACAGCACCGTTTCATCAGGGTGGAAAAGACATGGGGGAATATCAGGCTAGAGGCAATGGGGAAACAAATATCTTCTACATCTAATTTTACAAAACATAGCTCGGACCAACCTTTAATCAACCAATCAATACCTAACCAAGTCCAACACACTAGAAGCATCTAGAACAGTAGTGCATAACTCTGAATGAAAAGAGACTCACAAAGAAGGATGTGTCTTGGAATGTGGGGGTCTCCGGTGTGCCCTGACTGTACACAGACACTCGTCTCTGCAGGGCTGTGGCTTTGCTCACATTACCAGAGGACAGGGTTAGGTCTTCAACATCAAATGGACTAGAGCAGAAAAGATAAATGTTTACTCAGCAAGGAATTGTTCCGCAAATGTATGTGACAATATCAATTCCATAGCTCCCCAATAGGGGGCAGGGCAGTCCAATTTATTCTAAAATTGGCTGTGATAGAAATCCCACAGAACTTGAGGCTTAAAGACAGTACAACTTACAACCAAGTGACCTCCAGGTTCAGCTTGATGGTTCCTAGGTCATTGACATCCACAGCTACCACCTGAGGCATTGCAGTAAACAGGTCCTTTGTCTCACAGATAACACTGCCCACCAGGACATGAGTGGCAAGCCCCTTCAGTTCCGTCACCTGAGGGATGAGGTCAGGGTTAGTGCATGTCAGGTAAATCACAGTCCTGTCAAAAATATGGGGCATGTAAGTTAATTCACAATAGTCACAGCAAATAAACAAATTTACATAGTTGACCTTGACTACGGTCGATCTGATGCTTGGTCTCGCATGCTGGAATTTGCTTCTTTATTTTAGCCCTGAGCTACAGGGCAAATGCAGCTAAGACTGGAGTCATGACAATAATTCCATCTAGCATTGTGCACCACACTGTGCTGTAATCTCAAATAGGATTGCTTGTGTGCTTCCCGACACTGAACGATGTAGTATTTTCCATAAAAAATGGACAAAAGTATTGCCTATTTTGCATACACATTTTTTTGACAGATGGATAAACTCTACAAGAACATTTGCTACATTTTCAAACACCCACAAACTTAAATGTAAAGTGACTCATTTACATTGAATCGGTTATTTTCTCATTTCTATTTGTAGTCTCAACGGTCTATAGACAATGTGGTCATAGTAACATGAAGCACCTTAATGGAGATGAGATCTGTGATAAGAGGCATGAAGATAATTTCCTCTCCATCCCAACTCTGCCTGGAGTTTGCCTCAATCTTCCCCTTCAGCTTCCACCGCTGCCGACCATACCGCATAAAAATCTTAGAGGGAGGTTGCAGATTAAAAGAAAGATGGGAAGACACCAATGTTAAAAATGAACCAGCAGGTTGGTTTTCTCACTCAATCAAAGCTGCATAGCAATTTAGAAGAAAGAACATTCAGCACAAGCTCAGAGGAGCGATTCTGGTTTTGTTCTGGCTTATAAAACCCGTCTCTGTACTGGGCTGGAGGAGGCCGCACTGCTGGATTAGAGCAGAGAGTGTTGCTAAGGGAACAGTCATTACTGATGTGCTTGATGTACTTAGCAGATTCCCAGGCATTTGCTATGAGGGTTTTGTAATTGGTGAGATGGGAAATGCATTTATTTGCTAAAATTACACAAATTACTCCATGAAAGACCATCAGCGCCAAAGTGTTCTTTTTAGCACATAACATTTCATCCAACTCACCTCATACTGATCACCTGGGCAAAGCCTCGCAAAGCCAGCCAAACCTGAAAGAATGGAACATAGTTATATTAAACAACTATTTATTCAGTGAAATCGGATAGTGTTGTTTCAGTCAATGCACACTTACCTTTCATTTTGATATGGAATTCTCCCAGAAGGTTCTCCAGCTCCCCTTCAAAAGTGCTCATGTTCTACAAGAGAAAGAAATAAGCTAATGCCTCTGGTCTACAGCACCCACATCACTAAAGTGTTCTTCTACTTGTTTGGAGATGGACCCTAAAATTCTGCATTACTATTGTAATGGATTTCCTTTTTCAAATGTTATGGGAGTGTATTGAGAGAGAGCAGGAAATAGGGAGAGCAATATTACTTCTGTATATTCTTTGTAGCGTCGGTTGACCTCGGCCAAGCTGTCTCGTGTGCCTTTAGTAGATGGAGAGGCAGTGAAAGCTTGCTTCATCTTACTGGCCCCATCTCGTAGTCTCCTCTGAATACAGAAACCCTCATACAGCTCATCAACCTGCAGGAAAATACAAGTAAGATTTGTCTCGAGAACCTCAGCGCACATTTACAAAACAACCCCCAAAAGGGACAGCATGAATAACATTAGAATATTTTATATGTTAGTAAAGACCTCTAGAGTGCTTCAATTACCAATAATAATGTTGCTTAAATGCACACCCCATCAATGCACACAGTCAGACAAAGCTAGCACATAAACAAACTACCTAGAGGTTCAATAGTATGAAAATATTCTGTTATGACATGCAATTTTTACAGTTTTTGGTTTGTTCTAATATTAGATATCCATACACAACCTCCAGTTATAAGTTAATATACAGTTTACATTTCATCTTTGAGATAAAAACTCCAAACGCCAGACAGCCCCCAAATGGACAGAGTGACCGCAAATTTGTTATGACTGATAAAACATATCAACAGCAGACTCTTTCTTATAAGATATACACATTCACAACTCAGAATTCCATCAGCCCATAGAATGAGGATAATGGAGGAAGATAAAATAAAGAAGAAGAGAAAAGAAGAGGGGAGGGAATAAGGAAGAGGAGAGAAACAAGGGCAAATGATGAGATAAGAGATGACAGAGAGAGGGATGGGAGAGAAAAGGTAAAGAGTATAGACAGTGAAAGAGAGAGAACAGCTCTTCCAGCAGCCTGAGACAGTGCAGCAGTGCTGTGTCAAGCAGAAGATGGCATTTAACACTGTCAGAGTGTCAAAGGAGTCAAGTCTGTGTGTGTGTGTGTGTGTGTGTGTGTGTGTGTGTGTGTGTGTACAGCCATCATCTTTATCAGCCCCCAGGAAGGCTGAAGCAAAAGGAGCCATGGTTATGAGTTCATGTTAATCTGCTGAGGGGATGAATACACTGTGTAAATGCACCCTTTCACCTCTGTAGAAAACATACACAAATAAAGAAATAAATGATCCCTTTACAGGGAAAGACATTGAACATCGACACATTTCTATTTTCAGATGCAGACTAAAAGCGGCTGAGAAAATAGCTTACTCTAACCCAGTGGCCAACATACTCTGAGAGCATTCTCTTCAGATTAATTCTAACAGTATCTACATCATTTAAGGCCGAACAGTATAATATCGAATATGAAAATACTAATTTATTACAGAACTGATATACATTAATAAACTCATAAGTCCTGAATAAGGCTACTCTGTGCTAAAGGAAAGTTTAATAAATCTCACAAATCTTGTTTTGATTGGACAAAACATGATACTAATGCTGGTATTCCAGTGTTGACAATATACTGCCAAGCAATAAAACCACATCGTTAGGAGATTTTGTATACTTTGAAGAGGGCTGGATCCAAATATGCTGAAGTGTAAAACTCTGAGAGCAGGGTTGGGCTGTTCAGTGTGTGGGTGTGTCATCTGTCTGGGTTAGTATAAATGTGTGTGTGTGTGTGGTAGTGGTCCCATCTGTTTAGTTAAACTGGAGAAAAGACCCACCCAAGACTAGAACACTCTGAAAATTCCCACCACAGCCATTCTTGCTGTGGTATGTATGTGGTCGCTTTGGCTTCTCAAAATCCCCCTTTTTCTTCTGTCTTGTCTGTGTGTTGGGGCTGACACGGCATTAAGAGGAAGTTTTATTTTTTACCAAGCATAATTTGGTCTGACTCACAAATTTTGAGAGGTTTTTAATTTATTCATTAAAAGAACATACTCAGTTTTCCTTTAAATCTCATAATCAGACATGCCTTTAAAAGGCTATTTTTAGTTAAAACACTTATATTACCCCAAATGTGGACAATGAGAAAGGTATGTCTAAATTGCTTGTTTAGTTCTGCAATGCCAAAGTATATAATAATGTCCACAGCTGTAGTGCCACATATCCACATATTTACATCTTTTACCCACCTAGGTGACTAATTAATAGTACACATATCTAAAGAATAAGGAGAAGGATTCTCTCAGTGCATTTTGCGCTTGCTTTGATGTGGAGAGCAAAGACTTCTGTCATTGTTTTTCCAGGTTGATGAGCTGTATGAGGGTTTCAGGCACTGAAAGGCTAATATAATGTTGGCTAATATAATGCTAGCTTTCTTGAAGCCTTAATTGGGTTGTCCTTTTTAATTGCATGCGTTTCTATTACTCCATTAGTTTCATTAGCTTCATAGCTCCTGTGCAATATCATAGACGCAGTCTACATTTGGAGTAAAGCGAATTAATTTTCAGAAAAGAAAATTACAAATGTGTGCATGAATATGGTGCAGATTCAAAACTGCCTTCATGATGTCACACACAAGACATGTGTCATCATGCCTGGTGTCACTGGCTCCCACATGTTCAACAAGCAACTGTGGAATGGGGCAAGGCTTGTGATTGACAGCACTATGGCCACCAGCTGCTGGTGGCAAAATGTGAGCTTACCAAAAACTTGTCTATCTTTTGGGGTCACATATAGAGATGCAAAACACACAGTGCCATCATTCTGTACTGTTCTGCTGACTCATCCACTGACACGCTTCCAGCTTTATACTGTTGTTTAAACATTCATCTCCACTCAAACTGGTCTTTATCTTGTGCGTTATGCCCGGAGCAAGTGTGCTCAGAGGCAGAGCTCAGAGCCAATCAGAAAACCCTGCAGTGCCAGGAACAGTTCTGTAACAGGGCCTAAGGAAAGCCTCAGACTGGGAGTCTCATTCTCTCAGTACACAGATCCTCACAGCAGTTAAAATAGTTGGAAAAAAACTTGTCATATAATTAAATTCTATTTCATTTAATAATAATACAAGTAAGGGCTACAAGGTAGACATCAGAAAGTACATTTAGACATTCTTGGAGAACAACTAATCCAGGTTTATTACATCCTAAACCTTAGTAATACCATAAACCATGTTTTACATTGGCCATAGTCTACAGAAATGCATCTTAAAGGTTGGGGTCCAGGCAATTCAACAGGGTAAATAATATACTGTACACTTACCAGTTCATGTATAATGTATTTTTTATTTGATCAAGGCTTTCTGTTATAACTATTCTCCACAGCTCTGCTCATCATTCTGGACACATCTTAGTATTTTGGGGGTGTCATGTACAAGCGTACAAAAACAAGACAGCTGGGGCACAAGGCCCACACCCAGGCATATTTGCATACACACACACACACACACACACACACACACACTTTCCCCTAAGAGTTGGGCATGTGGCGTTTTTACTTCACAGCATGGGGCCAAAGCACTACTAGACTAACAAATGTTTAAAAGCAGGCAGCTGTTTGGCAAAGCTTTAGCTTAGCTTGTGTTTTTGCATATGGGTGTAGTGTCTGAGTTAGAGTGTGTGTAGGTCGTTTTTGGCCTACCAAGTCAAATATTGAGCCAAAATAAGTAAGCCACATAGACAACAGTATCTTGAACAAAAAAGTAATGGTATATTGTAGACACAAGCTGTATTAGAATATGAGAGGAATGCTGTTTAAAAAGGTTAGGTTGCTAAAATCGATTAAACACATTTTCCATTTATTGCAGATTTAAATGACCAGCCAAAATATGCTGTCAAAATTTTGCTTTATTTTAGTGTTGGAGCTGCCCAACAAATATTACTTAGAACTAGAGTGTTAACATTAGCTCTTGCTGCCAATAACCTCTTTTCCATCCAACAGGTTCATTTCTGTTGGTTACCTTTAAATACATTATTAGACACTACCGCACTACTTTGTCTATCTATTAGTCAATAGTCACCCAAATTGCATCCAAAGAGGTTTCAACCTCTCAACTTGCTTTTTATAAAGGTATCACATTCCCTGTGACTTACTGGGAGCAAAAACAACGAATGAAGCTTCACGCCAACAACCCGTCATTATAGGTAACAAGGCTGGAGAGGATTGATCCTGGATCAGATTTCAACATGTTGTCTAAAAGGCTTTCATAGTCATACTGTGTCCTAAACCACATCCACAAGTCACCTCCTAATGAAGCGCTGGGTGAGGTTTGTTCATTGAGGGCATGATTTTCCAGAAACCATTTGAATGACTACTGACTTCTATTTTTGCTAGTAATGTTAGCTTTATAAGTATTGTTAGCCATTTTTAAAAGCAATATTTGGACCTCAAGCAAGTCTGAAAAACTGCATCAGTGTCAGTGGATAATTGTGTAAATTCTATTTTTTCCATTGTGTAAAAAAAAAAATAATAAGGGAAAATCCTCTTAAGATATGGGTGCATTTATCAGCTGCACTTATAAGATTTAAAACCACTGCCTCACATTATCCCACATAGACCAGTCTGACTAAAGTGAGATTAAAACCTTCTACTTACCTACATCGAGCTTGCTGTTTCTGAGCAATACTGCAGATAAAAAAAATACTGAGAAGGGGAATATGGGGGAGAGAGATACTAAGACAAACCAAACAAACAATCCAGTTCTTTGAGCCTCAGGATCAACAAGGGGCCATTGCTGCCAAGTTAGGCCAAGCTTATAATGTACTTTATAGTAAAGCAGATTTTAGATATGTGTGTGTAATCCAGTAACAATCAGCAGTTGAGCTCCTTGGCTAAAGTATTGTTGAGGATCTTATATCTCACTTCTAATGAGCTCACTAGCATGTATCACCTTTAGGGGCCATTTTCACCTTTTCATTTTTGAAAGGTACTCAAATCATCTTATCCCCAAGGGTGGTGGGCTTGTTGGGAAAATTCTGAGAATCAGCTCATCTGGGAAAAGAGCTGGGCTATTTTTATCCCACTCTCAAAGGAACACCCCCCCCCCCACCCCCCCATCATGTCGTTGAGAAAATCTGAAAGGAAAAGTGACTTCTCGCTCTAACCTACATCTGTTCTTCCCCTTTCTGCCAAACCTTCTCAACACAAGACTTCTTGCTGGCCCCCCTCTAATGTCTTCCACAGACTGTGCAATTCCAGCTATCTTTTAACATAATCACAAACCACGTTATGTGACAAGGGTCTACATGTTTATAGACTGTATGATAGTGTGTATGAAGGTATGTAGACTATTCTATGATGACACATATGCAAGTTAGTACAGGAGAACACAATGTCCTCAGCAGCATTAGTGTTGTTTTAACAGAACAAGATGACTTGCGTTCTTGCTATCATCATTTTAATGTGTCCAGAGAAAAATCAAAAGAAGAGGCGGCACACTGGTGTCCCACATTCTTTTGTTTCATCTCCATGCGGTTTGGATTTTGCACATTCTGTGATGCTGATAATGTCATTTCCTGTTGATTTTTTATTGCATAGACATACAGTGCTGTGAAAAAATATTTGATTTCTTATTTTAAGTTATTCATGATTTTGCAATTAATTTTTCACGTGTAGGTTTGGATAGTTTTTTACTTAAATGAAATCATCACTTAAAAAGTGCATTTTGTGTTTACTTGGGTTATCTTTGTCTAATAATTAAATTGGTTTCATCATCTGAAATATTTATGCATGACAAACTTGCAAAAACCTAACAAATCAGACAGGGGCAGATACTTTTTCACAGCACGGTAGATTAGCAGCACAGACACTGTGAGATGGTCGTCCTAAGTTTCTGACACTGCCAGAAAATAATTGCCACCTCCCTCATAGTACATTACTGAACCACTGTTTAGAAACCCTGACCAAACGACTGTTTCACGGCTGTCATCTTTCACCTGTGACAGCCAAAATCATACAGTGCTTATGTGATACACATAATGTGGACCACAGTCCCATAAACAAGTGTTTGTGCAGAGAGTCTGGACATCCCACTCTTTCTGCCTTTAGGCTGTGACATCAAGAAAGCTACAACTATCACAATATTAGATATTTGACTTAATACCAATTACAAGTGTAGTACCGCACCAATAACATAGCATTGTCTAATCAGCTGTTTTTTGATTCAGCATATCAAACTTCATTGGAAAAATCTTGAAAAACTTACAGCTTCATCAACATCTCAGATTTCTAAATGAAATCTTTTCATCTCTTCAAACATCAAATAAGTTCACCAGTCATAACAAAAATAAGTAACCATAACCAATAGGTAAGTAAACCTACAACACTTTCAGTGATAGAAACTCTTCAGCATAGCCTTCATACTTCATAGACTTGCAGGCCCATACATGCCCTCTTGATGAGAACACACATCTGGATACAACATTTTGGTGTTGGTTTACAGCAAAATGTGTCACCAACAAGGACGCATTCCCTCTAAAATCAAACCCCAAATGCTTGCAGTCTGCACCCTTTACATTGTACAATCAATAAAACAAGTAAAACAAGTCTGCTTGCAAAATGCCGTCATTAACTACCAGCTGTTTTCCCCCGTGCAAGAGGTAATGTTTAATTTCACTCCAAGTAATGTGTTCCCCACACATGCAGCGCTTAACTGGAGCAGACTTTTCAGCCATGCTGACTTAGGTTACATCCATGATGTAACCAGCGTGCTATCACCCCCTACTTTCAGCTTTATCTTCATGAGGAATTAGATTACTTTAGAAAGCTCCTACTGAGTTTATTCCCAGTTAGCCTTAGTCTAATTAGCCCATGCGGTTTGGTTTGACTCTTAAAGTGCAGATCTATCCCAATCAGTGGTTCCATTCAAAACATTTTGAATCACCATTTATTTTGCCATTATGGGAAAATTAAAAGAGCAAATTGAAAAAAACATACAACATTGATGAAATCATCAAACATTATGTACAAAGGAACTATATAGCAGAATATGTGGTCTGATTTATTATATTAAAGATACATCCTGTAAGGTTGGATCCATGCATACTTTTGTGCACAAAGTGAGCACCACTACCTAGAAGTCTAGATACCAGACTTCAATGTGCAGGTGTGCAATGGTGATATCATCCATGCATGTAGCATTTGTAGTATTTTGGAAGGATGCCCACACAGAAATTTCTATTTCTTCTGTTATTTTATTTAAATCAGTTGAAATGCATAGACATAGGGCCAAATAATTTAATGTGGGGGTTTAACACAATTTTATGGTGCACAACACTTAATTCACAGTTCCACCAATTAATCGTACATCTGATTTGAAATCAAACTGCAGGGGACAATTTGACCACTTTGAATAAGATGTGGGTGTAATGACGTTCTGTATCAGTGAACTGAATACTGACCTGTTTATTAGGTTTTTAGCTGTGGGTGTCCAGCCGATGCCTATCTCTGGACACAAACAGGCTCAGCCTATAGGCATTGGCTGGACACCCACACTGCTCTGCCCTCTGGCGCACACAAATTCTGCACTCAATAAGGCTTACATAGAATTGGATGACCCCACAATACTGGGAACTCTTTCTGGGGTTGGTCTCGAAAACAGTATAAGGAAAAGGAGAAATAAATGACACTATATTTCTAATACAAATTATAAAACTGTGTGCAGCAATTTCTATTAAATTAAATCATATCTGGGGATATTATACCAAACCTCATTCGTAAAGCACCTAAAATATTATACAAACGGAAATGGGGTTAAATGACAGTTTCAAAAGTCCAACTCTCTCATGTTTCTCTCATTATGACACACGTATCCTGTCCTCCACACACTCCCAAAGCTCCACCATAACAGAACAACCTGTTCTCCAATTTGGACACACACACAAACATACACACTCATTAAAGCAGTCGTCGAAGGTCTAGTCATCACCACTCTGGAGGATTGCTTTGACCTAGATCCAGAGCCAATCACAAACAGCACAAGCGGCTGCCATGTGTACGGAGAAACAGAACAAAACAGCTCCATGAATTACTGCAAAGGAGCTGCCTAATGTTCGATATAATCCCCAGGATTGTAAACATGTGATAACTTAGTTGTCCTTCTGAGACATGAGGGTGTACACAGGACAATGATATCTGGCAATTCTGAGCTGCGAATACAGCTGGCATAGCTTTAAAAACCATCTTCGGGTTGCTATGGCTACTTCTAGAACAGATGTGCTTTCAGGCTGACAATTAGTGCTCCACTGAGTAGCGGTCACACACCTTTGTCAGCAGGACACTGTGGAGAGGAAAGGTGCTCAGCGGGGCTCAAGAAAATATGAACAGGACTGACCAGAACTCCAGAAATGAGCCAGGATAATTACCACAAACAGCAGCACTTTGCAGCCAACAGCACAGCCTCTCTGCTCCCTAGATGTCAAACGGTTCAAAATGCACTTTCAATTCACACAGCTGTGAAGACTACCAGGAGAGCGCTTGGCCTCACAGTGGGTTTAAACGCTTCATTCTGGAGCACCAAGTCAGGTGCTTGTCCACAAAAACACGAAGGCCTGGCTGCAGGTGCGTGGGACTGCACTTGGCTGATGTGCTACTGGGTATATTTATCTGCCGTGTGTGAGGAGATGCACGTGGCCATGAAAACAATAGAGAAAGGATAGAAAAGAGCTTGTCAAGAAGAAAGAGGAATAAAAGGTTGAAAATGTCATCACTAGTACTGGACTCAAGCAACAGGGGACACACTGTATGTTCTGAAGATTTTCTACATATTTCTTGCATTGATTCGTACCACTTGTATCATTTGTGTGGTTTATTTACAATTGTGAGTTGTGAGTATTTACAATTTATTTAAAACTTTACTTTATACTTTTGAAGTGAACATACAAATGGGCTGGACTCATACTAGTACAGTTAGAGGCTTACCTTTTGATAAATAAACAATATTATCACCAATATATCTGTGGGTGGATTAGTGTATACGTGTGGTTTTTGTTGTACATATGTGTAGCACCATATCCTTACTACAGAGTAAAACAGGAATCAGGTGGCTGCTTACCTTGCTAATGTGAAACTCTAGGCGTCGCATATATCTCTCAATACTCTTAATTTGCTGTCGAAACAAAAAACAAAGAGGACAGTCAGTCAAATAATGGTCCACTTGAGCTTACAGCTGAAAAATGTAATAATCGCAGGTGTTTGCAGTTGTGGAAATCTGTTGCAGTAATATCACTGTGGTTCTTCACATTTTCTGCTTAATTTCTCTCCTGTTTCTGAGTCATTTCGATTTTGTAAGCTCCTCACAGACTAAGAGAAGTGTCCATGAATGAGTCTCTCTCTTACTCACCTTGTCAAGATCATAAAGCACTCCCTGTAAAAAAGAAAAAAATTAGCACAGTTTCCCTCTGCTCCCCAGCAGGAGCATTTACAGTCTTATGCAAAAGTTTGGCCTCTTGTCAAATGACATGTTCTACTTCTACAGAGACCCTGGTCACTGGTTTCTTGAACTCATTGTATTGAAAATATCATAAAATGCAAATAGAGCAAGTTATGGCAAGTTTAAAATGTATGGTAAATTAATAAATGGATATTCTGTATTCAGATTGTAAGAATATCAATAAGATCATTTTATGTTTGTTCCTTATAAGCAATGTTCAATTATAGTTCGATTAACAAATAAATATTTATCAAAAGAAAAAATCTGATGATTAAATGATAACGAGTCTTCATGATCACATGACAATTCTGGTTTTGGGACAATAATCAAAGTCTGGACACTTAGCTGGAAGACACGGCCATTAACTCAGAGAATGAAAAGTGTGGTCTCACCAGTCTCGAGTTCCTCTTCATATCCTTCATGAGAGAGGTGAGTTTGTCCAGCTCCACCTGGTGCACTTCCAGATACTCACTGATG
The DNA here is from genome assembly GCA_037577295.1 of Ladigesia roloffi. Taxonomy (NCBI): domain Eukaryota; kingdom Metazoa; phylum Chordata; class Actinopteri; order Characiformes; family Alestidae; genus Ladigesia; species Ladigesia roloffi. Next base: position 14,708,000 of record JBBKCR010000134.1, read on the forward strand.
CAGGGAGAACAGAGAACCAAGACAAAACAGTGAGCCACAGCATGCTAGATGAAGAGAGCAGGGTCCCGTCTCACAAAGCAGGATTTCTGGACAAGCCAGAAAACTTTACCTTTAATTTGATCTAACCTTGCATTTTCACTCTTACGGTGGTAAATCACTTTGTACTAGGCCACGTCACCATGACAACAATGCATACCTAACCTGTTCCATACTAAGAATTATTTTGGATCCATTAACGGCTCTTGAACTACTCAGAACCAGCTACTGACCCTTCACTTATTATCTTTTGGTCATCTGTGGCTTTTGTTTAAAGAGAGGGGAAAAAAAGATACTACAAAAATATTTAGAAAATAAAGCAATTATTTCTCCAATATGCTCAGTGGCAGTGGCAACAACATTGTTTTTTACTGTTATAAATACTTTACTCTCAATATATATCTATGTATATATTTTTCTTCACTCTTTGGGAAATGAGTTGCCCCATTCTTCTTTATGTCTCAAGTAATTTGCAGTTATACAACTTTCATGTGCTCACACAAGTATTAGTCAGAGCTTGCATTTCTCAACCTGGGATAAAAGCTGTTAACCACTTTTGAAAATTGACTTAACCACAGTTGTTTTTGATGTGTTTTGTGAAACTGAAACTAAAGTTAGTTTGACTGTGCTTTGTGATTTAGGTTAGATTTCTCAGTGAAGCTGTATAAAGTTAAAAGTGAGAATTGTCTAAAGGAAATATTCTCCATTTTTTCCCCATTTACAGATTGGCTCTGTTTACTGAAGGTCTGCCATGTGGGTGGAGGTAGCTCAGTGGGTAGGACACTTGCCTCTGGACCATGAGGTTGTGGGTTCGAATCCTACCCCTAGCACAACCACTGGGTCCCTGCGCAAGACCCTTAACCCCAAGTTGCTCTAGGGAGACTGTCACCTGTAGTTAGGGAATGGAAGTCGCTTTGGCTAAAAGGCGTCTACTAAATGCCATAAATGTAAATGTCTGTGTAATGTGGCGGTCACCACAAACAATTTCCTTCGGGATAAATAAAGTTTTCTGATTCTGAAATGTTGTGCTTTACAAGCTATTGCATTCATATTTCAGACCGTGAGCTCCAAGCATTTTATAATGCATCTGGTTAATGGATTTTGTTAGTGAGCTGAGCAAGTATGACAAACTTTCAGATAATGTTTGCGTTCTATAGGCTTTTTGCACTGATTTATTAATGTGACAACGGTACAGAATTGTATCCCCCAATCTTAATCCTGGAGTACTGAAGCACTTGCATAACACACACTTATTAAGCTCCGTAAGGACTAGCAAATTAGCGAGTGAGTTGAGTCAAGGAGCAAAGAGAGAACATGTGTGTTGGGGGTAAATGGGAACCAAAGATGGGGAAACACTTTATCATGCCCCCTACTGCCCTTCTGTAAGAGTTCGCTAGTGAAAGTGTGAGGATTTGAAGCACACTTACTCCAGGCCCTGTTTTAGCGCTCCATACACCTCCTCTACTCTTTTAGGCTGTGGCTCATGTGAGCTGCTGCTGCTGGACTTATGCCCAGACAGATGGGGCTTCTTGGGTTTGGAGACGGGCTTCTTCTGCACTGCTGAGTTCCCCATGAACGAGTTACACCTGAAAACACACATCAGCACAAATGATTCCATTGTGGTCTTCAGCATATATTCTTACAGAGTCACAGTCATTGCCAATGCTGTCAAAAGCATCTTGGGATGTTATGTTATCTATTATTTGATCCCGTTTGTTTTTGAAGGAACATTTTTCTATGACTTAAAATAAAAAACGAAAACATTTTGTAATTATGTATCAATAGTACAGCTAAATTTTGTATATCAAGAGTGCAGCAAAACACAAAATATGTAGAAGGTTAAATCATTACATGTAATGTAATAAAGGACAGCATGTGTGAGGTACGTTAACATTATAGTGCTCTACAGCTGGATAACTGCTCAAACAGCTGATGCCCAAACCGCAGAGTAACACAGCAGAGTGCTTATTAACCTCCTTCTGTAACGACAATCATTTGGCACCCAATAAACTGCTGCATTCCTCAGATGTGAAGATAGTGAGGCAGTGGGGTTTGCTACTTGTCTCAACTTGTCACTCACACACGCATGCTGTTGGAACTTCCACTGCATTGAATCTAGGCCAGTGTGGTGAATGAGCACACTCTTGCCTAGGGGTCACATGCACATACTGGGCTCTCCAACGTTCAGACCGGGGAGCACATTATATACACACACACACACACTCACTGAAGTCATCACTACACACATAATCTGTTCTTTATTATTCACATTACACATGATTCTCCTGATTTAAGCCCCTCATGTGACTCCCTGAACTCAAACACAGGAATGTTTACTTCAATTTGTCTTGTAATAAATAAAAACCACATCATTTCCAATTATCTTCCACTGACATACTGTCTAACACACTGTTCTCACAACCAAAAACAAATATTCTTCAGGTTTAAAAAGTCAAGCTACTGTGCTGGACTTTGCTATATTCAATTATGGATCCGAAACATTTTGATTGGGTGTGGTTAAGGTGGATAACAAGGTTAGTGTGGGGTGGTCACATCGCAGCAAGATTTAACGAGGGCCTTGTGATCAGAAACATATAATTTCAACAGCGAGAGAAAATGATTTTGCTAGCCTAAAATACATAGTATTTGTTTACATCAAGTGTTATTGCAAGCTGTGTTTTATACAAGAATACATTTAATAATAGAACGTATTTTAAATGTCATTAATAAAGTAAAACCAGGGTTGTTTAAATACATTCAAAAATCAGGTTTGGACTGGCTAAAACGTTTTAAATAGCTGCTTCCTTTATGTCTGCCTCCATCTCTCAACACTTTTGAAGTAGTAACAACTACATCTGTTTTCAACTAGAGTGAAATGAATGATAAACTAATTATTAAATGGGGCATTTTAATAAATTCCACACCAGAGCCCACAAACATATCTGTGACCAAAGGAGCATGTTTATTTGTGATAAATTATGACAACACCTAATATAATTGGTAACCAAGCTAGGTTAGTACTACAGTTTAATCTAAAATTAATAACAAACAGGTACATAATATTGACAAAACATTGGGCACTAAATTTGTCCCATTGGGCTAATGTTCTACAAAGCTTGTGGTTTATAGATAAACAGTTACTCTGATTGAACACACTTGTGGGTGGTGCATGGAGAGTTTAATTGAATTTCACTGGCTAATGGTGAAGTCAATTAATTATGAATAATCTGTGTCATGGTCTGTGGCCGGTCGCGTGTGTGTGTGTGTGTCTCCTCACCGTGAGCGTCTCTCCTGCAAGGTGCTGAAGCCAGCAAACGACTGGCTACGAATGATTCCATTGGGCCCTCCAGGAGAGTGGGTGCCAGCCGCCATGATCTCTGGGAAGCGGGAGGACACTCCTGCATGAAGTAAAAAGGAAGGTCACGGCTACAGACAAATGCAGTGTATGGCACTGAAATGCTATAATATGTAGTTCAACAGCTGAATAGGCTTCCCCATTGAACATATCCTAGACTGTGCTACAAAAATTACTATCAACTGGACAGAAAAAAAAAAAAAATCAATAATTAGAAGGTTTCAAATGACTTATAGTCATTGGTATCAAGCCAAACTTGGCTGTCACTTAATGCACATCAAAATCCTATTGAAACACAGTGAAAAGCAGAAGATGAGTCACTTAATCCCTTGTGCAAATGCAGGCAAAAAATAGCAGCACAGAGAAAAAGGACCCCATACGGTGCACACTGAAAGGTTCCTAGAAAAGGCTTAATGCCACCTGAGCCCACTTCAGCTAAAGTGGCAGTGACAAAGTGAGAGAGAAAAAAGGGTCTAGTTTGGATGCAGTACTACATTACTCATTTGAATTAAATCCAGCCAAACACAAGAACCTGAACTTAGATCACCTTCAGACAACAAATTTGTTGCGATGGCTGCTCTGGTTGTAGGCTGTTACCTCATCCATTGCATCACAGTGCAGCAGGATGATGACAGCAGTGGCAAGCTCCTGACTGGGGGGCAATGAAGCTGAAGAGTTCAGCGATGCGAGAGGCAGTATAAGACACACTCACTTGCTCCGACACTGCATCAGCATGGCCAGGAGCTCTCAGCCCTACTAACCAGTCTCAGATATAGGCCACAGTCAAATATGGGTTATACTGCTTATGAGAATTACTGCGGACAGGCACACTAGACTCAGAGCACAGTCCATTCAAAACGGGTCTATTATTACCTCTGTTTCTGTAGAAAGGAAGGTCCAATGCACAAATTTACACAGTATGAAACAAGAGATGGGTCACAGAGTTCAGATTCGCACTGGAGAGCAAAAATGTGATGCAGTGATCAAAAAGTGGCAATTCCATTGCATTGCTTTTACACATTTATTTGA
>JBBKCR010000134.1:14717186-14727846 GCA_037577295.1 Ladigesia roloffi
TACAGCCGAGAGCTGTAAGTATGGGGGTTCCTGCTGGCATTGAAAAGTTGAGTTGATTTAAACATTGTGCAGAAACAGAGAAGATAAACAGAAAATACACACAAAAACATAAGAACAGGTCTTATGAAAAGATACCGAGCAGCGCTGCAGGGAACACTGCTGCACATGACTGTAAGCCTGTGCTAATGCCGCTAGATATCTTATATTCAGGAAAGACCTGAAATACCAGTTAACTGGGAAACATCACATTAAGCATTAAGCATTGGCTTCTGGGAATTTTTAGACATTGTACGTTATGTGAAGAAGGCAAAAACATGCATTAATTGTGGTGAACAGCTTGTGAAAATGCTATATGCAGGCAAGGTGTGGAAACACTTATTCCACTTAATATTATCATTACTTGATCATATTTATGATCTTCCCATCCTCTTCATAGACAGCACCGATACGCATTAAAGCAATACACCTGGAGGCTGGGAACTACCTAAACCAGACCATTTCCAGTTTTAAATCACAAAATATGGGTCAGCTGTCACATTCCTACAACTTGAAGAGAAACAAACACACTTGACTTATGACTAGGGCTTTAGTTATACACACTTGATTCATGATACTAGGTACATCATTTGGTTTTCTCAGAATACACAATATAAATGAAGACTGTAATTGTACAGCTTGTTAATGCTGAGAGGCAGGAGCAGCCTTGCCTTGCCTATGTATGATCCAATGCTCGTGTTCAAAAACAATGCAACTGCATTCAATATAAAAAAAACTGTATCCTTCATTATTTTCCTGTTTTGCACTGGGATAGGATGAGACTTCGCTGCACTGCATCACCCCTGTTTAGACACAACATTCCCAACAGCTACCAAAAACAGCAACATTCCACACACCAATTCAAAGCTGTAAAGTACTAAAGCACACACTTTAAAAAGTGTTTCACACAGGCAAATATGACACTGCCTTAAATTTAGCACAAAAAACAGCATTAAACTGAATCTTTAAAATATCTGGAGACAGAAATGTGTGTTCTTCATGTCCTGATCTGAAGACACCCAGCACATAAAGTACAGGTGTGGGAGGTATGCTGCTCTGTGGCCCACATACATGAACAGAAGTCACAGGAAAAAAATTGTCTGCACCGAGGAGAATGAGCAAAAAGTAGCCAATAAAAAGTAATGGGGGGGGGGCTTCAAAGGCCACACTGTAGTGAGCATGTTTGTTGGATTAGATATTCTCTAGTAATTTAGAATTTAAGAGACTAACAGGATTCACATTAAAGTTGCAAACAAAGAAATACTAACAAGTAAACCACAACCTAGGTCGCTTAAACTGGGTTGAAACAAAAACCTTTGTTTCAACGGCCAGCTCTAGACTGAACAAAGCCAAACACTGTAAGAGGCTGATATGAGTGAGTAAATGTCGTGCCACTTCCTATTGCCAACTTGACCGGCACCACAGAGGGAAAGACACGGGCATGTTTAAATGTGATGGGGCGTGCCAGGCCGGGGTGTGTGGGGTTTGTAATGTCACACTCTTCAAAACAACATGAATACATGCTATGGCCGAACATGCTGAAAATGCCAGTGAACTGAAGGAGACATGGTTGACTGTCCATTATTAAACTGTTGTGAAATAATAACCTTTATAGGCTGGCTTCACTCACAATCCCCACTCGTTCCACCCCAGCACTTTCACTGTGGCCACAGTGGACACGGTAAGTTTTATCCAGTTATGTCAAACAAAGGAAAAGAGCAGTAGCTATGCCAACAGTGAAACAGAACAAAGCGGCTTCGGAGTTCTGCTGCTCTACTGTTTTGGGTGTAAAAAATTCTAATTAACATTGCACACATCTATGCTAAGTATTTTGTGTATATGTCAATCACAATACAACGATCAACACTTCAGTAATTCAGATCCTTTGGTCACTGTACAATTATGGAGCTACTGCAGTTTTATTGAAAAATTTAATCGTCTGGTTTTGATGTTATTCCAAAGGTTAGTGTGTAGATGTCCACTTTAGTGTTTAGTGTTGTTGGAGCCCACTGCAAAATTGTGTGAACTATTTAAGTAAATGGTGACTTACTAACTGTTGTAATGGATTCCAAATGTCAGATTATTGAGAACATCAAAAGAATTAGTTAAATACATGTAAAGTATTCAGAATTTTGCAGTATTTCTAGGTCACCACTCAAATAGAGCATATTTGTCACAATGACCATGCAAAAGTTTGAAAAAAGGCGATTTTTTTCATCCATTTCCCGAAGGGCATGTGCAGGCATGACTCTTGGTGGATTTGATCTACTTACCAGAGGCTTTTGCAATTTTGTGAAGTTCATGGCAGCTCAAGTGAACGCTTTCATTAAAGCAAAAGAGGACATCAAATATTCTGAAATGTATTCATCCATCATACCATTACATTTTGGTAGTGTGCAAAGGCGCAGTCGTTTTTAATCTGTACCCATCATTCGGGTCGTCAACATCTTCAGATATAATCAGCCAACTGACATTCTGGTATTTAATTGAACAATTTACACACCTGATTCACTTGTGCCATCCTGTTAACACAGGTCACGTGTGTATTTCCAAAGGACAGTGTGTGTTGCACTGTGCACATCCTGGTAAGTTCTTCTAGATCTTTAAAATAGAGAACAGTTTGGACTTTTTCCCCCAGAAGATGAAGCTCATCTTCAGATGCTGTTGCTCATAACACAGTTAAGATCAAACCGCAGATGCTGAGTTTTCCATTTGTATAGAGGACAGAGGACAGGGCATTACAGAGGTCTAGCTATGGTGTATTTCAACAGGGAAAACTGGAATCTGTGTGTTCTGAGGGAAAATACGCTGGAGGATGGTGGGTTTAAAGTGGGGCACATCTCTCATGTGACACAGACCAGAGATGACGTGGGTAGCATGTAGCTGTTGGCTTGGCACTGAGCATTATGTGGAAGACCAATATTTTTAGAACGCACTGGAAAAAGCAGCATGTGTGTGGGGGTTGACATTCCTGCATGTAGGGAGTGTGAGGCAGTGGCAAAACACAGAGAACGCAGCTGCTGAGGCCATCTGAACTACACACACACACCTCTGCAAACCCCACCTACATCAGAAACAGTAATGCTATGAAAAGCCTGCAGGCTCCGAAGCTTTTCAAATGGAGTTGAATTCGCTCTATTTAAATTCATGCTTATTCCTCTTATACTTCTAGCCCTGGGGTCAGGTGTATGAATTTTCTCCTCCTTTGTTCAATGCAGGAAATTACACAACCCTTCTTCTGGAAGATAATCCTCCATAAATTGGCTCAGTGACAAAAAACTAGACTGGGATGCATGTCCAGTGAATAAGAGTGTAAGAGTGAGATGATGTGACGAAGCGAAGCTACACTCAGCCCCTTAATGTCCGCTGAAGAGGATGGAAACGCTCCGAGGAACACTTGTCCTCAAATCCTTGGCACGCTTTTGAATCCATCACTGGGTTTGAATTTCCATATTTCAGAAGGTTCACAATGCAAATGATGATTTGCGAAGTCACTGAACCCAGTTTGAACTGGGTTTGTCTGAATTCAAAGCTGGGCTTACACCCCCCATTCCCTGAACCAGCTGAACCATGCCACATACATAATGCTTATGGCTTGCACTAGAAGCATCCTTTCTGCTTTGAAGTAGAGGAAATTAACAGCATTAATTATGCAGGCAGGGACCCGACCTGGCAGTTCACACAAGAGGAAGGCAGGTAGGTAAGACTCCAGTATGATTCAGCAGCTGAGCCACAGAAGGGTTTAAGCAGCTGTGTGTCTAAACCGATGCTGAACTGCATTCTGCTTTGCTCCACTTACTCAGTTGAACATAACTGGCACATCTGTCCCCAACACAAGATATTTCCACCAGCATTCCAATATTTTAGCGATGCAGTGTCCATGAATTTAAAAAAAAATTGTGCAAGCTGTCCAGCTTCGCCATTAGGTTTTTTCCACTCTTGAAACTTCTAATGTGTAAATATTCAGATTTCTTTTTTCCCCCAGTCCTACAACTGATGCTGCCAGTGAACTGAATAATTATTTTAAAGCTGCCCTACAATTAAGCCAGTAAAAGCAGCTAAGCATAAACTACAGCTGTATAAATCTGAACTATGTACCAATGTTTGTATTGATATTTTAGCTAATCTAATTTAGTTTATTAATAATGTTTTAGTTGATGATGAACAATTAGTCCTTTCCTCTTAATACCTTGTTTTATTTAACACCCACACTGTAGTAATGTCCAATCCAGCATCAGGCGTAGTCACTTAAGCAAAGTATACATACATACATACAGAGAAAAACAAAAATAGTAATTTAAGAATATATACTCTAGTATTAGTTAATTGGACAACAATTTGTTTGTTGTGAGACTATACAAACAACTGAATACAGAAAAAATTATGTTTGGATGACCACGATATGGTGATTATTTAGTAATTGTGACAAGCCAAAATTTAGGAAATCCTCCATAAATCATCAGTGAAATCAAACACTATGAAATTAGCATTTATATCTTGATAGAAGCCAAAAAACTATTTCTCCAATACTTTTGTAAATTCAGAACTACTGTCAGTAAATATACAACAAGCTACATGAAGAAGCCTATACAGTAACAACAGAATTACTGATAAATGACAATGTTATGTTGTAAGTTCAACGATTGCTCATATATTATATTAATTAAAACAGAAAATTCAATAAACATGAGAAAACTAGAACAAAAAAGTGCGTTACTTTCTAATTTGGTTCATTTATAGAGGTACTATTCATGTGGCCCATTGTTACTTCCACTGGTTCTTTGCATCGCCTTTGGCTTATGGAGTTTAATGCACTCCCCCTGTCTCTCTCCAGCTGTTTTACTACAGCTGTGACTCACATCCCCCCCGGAGAGAGACTGCACCACATCACCTTAAATGTCATCATGGCAAATGCGCTTTTAAATGAAGAGAGCACACCACAGTATGCAGACATCGATGGAAACTTCATCTGTCATATGAAGATGCTGAACGACAGCATCACTGCAGCTTTATCTTTCAGCCAATAGGGTTTTGGACAGAAGTTCAATGAACCAATCATTCCCATGTACAGCGGTTCACTGCTATTAAAGCACAGATGGGGAAAAATAAACACCAAGCTTATCAGCTTAATGTCTGAGGGATGAGGCACTATAATGCTTCCTAGTGAGGGTCTGAGTGCAGCAGTTGGGGCAAAGTTATGGGGGACTGCACCACTGCATCCAAATACAATGTTAGTCGGGGGGATTACACCCCCCTCCAAGCAGTGTTGCTGTAAACAGACATTATCTGCCCAGTGTGAAAGGGAAATAGAGAAGATATCCCCAGCCACAACTGACTCTCATCTCAACACCCGTCTAATCATTATAGTGACAGAATGACAATCCTCAAAAAAGGCATAAGTGTGTAGCCTTCTCCAGCCCAGGTATTACTGAGGTGTGGGTTAATCACACTTTAAAAAAAAAACAAATGCATGTGAATCTGGTGCATTTTCATCTATTGTGTTGAGCACAAAAAATCAGAAAGAAAGAAAGCAACAAGCATGATAGCTAATAGGTGTATGTTTGGTACAACACCACATTCAGGGGGTAGTGCATTCTTGTTTATATGGCAATTGTTGAGCAGCTAAAATGTAGTGATTCCAATAGGCCCAATAATGAATTGTTTTTGTAAAGTCTGAATTAATTTTCTGTATATATCCTTTCTGATGTGCAATTTTTGTACATTGATCAAATTAAGAAATCAAATCACTTGGTCTGAACATGCACCCCATAAAGTGGCATGCAATATCAAGTAGAAACTTGAACATGAATTGGAAAATGGAACTTCATTGAGGGCTGAACCCAAATGGTGTGTTAAAAAAAAGAATAGGAACAAGGCATTCAAATTAGACGGCAAAGGCAGCCTTAACCTCATTAATAATCTTAGCTATATGGAAGCAGGGCACATGCTATCTATGGAGACCTACACAGCCTTTAATAAATCATGCTAATGATTCATGGCTCAATTCAAAATGCCGACGTACAAATCATAACGTAACAGCAATGCGTAAAATACGGTGAGATTAGCTTTAACAGGCAGGCGACCACCCAGCTTTGCTCTATAGTGTCTGACACTACAATAACACTAAATCTCTGCACTGACCTACAATTCAGTGGACTGATTTAATGTAACTCTTCTGACTGTGACAAAGAGCAAATGACCCAACATCCCCCATCATGATCACAGAACAGCTCTGATTTTTCCTTTCCTCTCTCCCTCCCTCTCTCTTTCAGGGAATCTCAGATATCCCCCATCCCCCACTACTCCCGCGCCTGTATCTCTCCTGAAATACCCTCCCTCAGATCTTTAGGGCCGCATTCTCCGACTGGGATTTGTCCAGACAAGTGTAGCAGTGACACACAAGCAGTTTAAACAGATAAGCCTGACACTCAAAAGTCACTCTCCCACTCCCCACTTTAAAGCACACAGGATACAGCTGTGCAGAGTTGGAAAAAAAGTCACCTTGGTGGACTGTGAGTGAATGTGGGTGATAGTTGTATTTGGAACACATGGAGGCCCAGCATTAGTGAGACACGCCTAGCTTATTGACCATCAGCTGGGAAAACTCAAGCCGAAAGCTGAGGATGGTGAATACTCCCTGTAACCGCTTACTCTCTGATATATACGAGGGGTAGGACTCTCTTGGCAACTGAAAATTAGATTCAGTTTCAATTCAGGGTAATAAGATACAATTATACAACCATTATCCATCATAATTTATGAAGGGCTGTCACTATTGATTATATCAGCAATGGAATAATGTAGTCATGAATCAAGTAATTATATGCATACAATTATGACAGGAAATACTTAATGTACATGACGTGTGCAAGGCACAAACATGAGAATATGGCTTTATACTTTCCATTATTTAATTTTGTAATAATGTGTGTTCTTATGGCTTTATAGAACGACCTAATACCAGCACAGACCCCATTTACCAGTCAAACTGCAATGTAACCACCAATTCAATGCCAACATAAATCTAAATTAATGAACTTTTTAAACTTTATTTATTCTGTTTGTAGTGCTGTTTTCCTTCTCATCTTTCTCCATCTTCACAAGAAACATTAACTTTGAATTTGAATGTATCACAAACCAATGTCTCCAAACTTTGTGTACAGTGCATCAGTCTTTTTTTTTTTGCAGCAGGCAAAAATACATATCCCGTAGTAACGGGTGCGGGATAAAGGGGTAGATGGATGGATGGAGATATATGTATATGTTTAGGACACCAATGCATAATTTTTCTGTAGTTAATCCAATTAATTGAGGTATTTTCTTCATAGTAGCTGGGCCACATCAAATACCCATAATCACAGAATGTGGATCCTCAGAAAGCAATGGAGGTGCCAATTTTATGGAAAGTTTAAATGGGCCGTGGCTTCAACACTGCTTCTGAACACATACACACACACAAACACAGCATACAAAGACATATGAACTCATTCACAACCTCATGCAGCGGTTTAGCTCTTATCACAGAATGATGTCAGCGTCCAGAATGGCCCATTGTGCCGAAAGTTGTACTGCACTGAAAGGACAAACAAAACACCGCCTGACTCCATTCATTGCTGCCCACTGGCTCAGCAGTTCTTCATCAGACTGATTAATCTCTAAATCTTTGCTCAGATATGTTAAAAGGGCAGCTAACAAAATTGTAATGTGAAATACCTGACATTGGTTACACGCCCAGGCAAAGTGGATGTCACAAGCGAAAGGAAAATCATGATTATGAGATAAGGAGAAGCGGAGGGAGTCCGATATAGAACAAGGAGGAAATGGGAACTGAAAAACAGATATCTTAGCAATGAGCATTTATCTCCTGCATGGGCAAGAGTTGGCAGTTTTAGACCCTGCCAACTCCCCCAAACGCTCCCCATAGTTCAAACACTTCCCGTCAAACATCTTCCATCTTCTCTGTGAAAGATAGCATATCACTTAGCAAGCAAACATCACACACTGCTCCACACAACACAATCAACCTTAAGCTGCATCCTTTCTTCCGACTACAACTTTTGCTTTTGAACAACATACAAAAAATACAGTATTCATCTTTGCCATTTTATAAAGTACACAGATAAACTGTGCATTCTAGCAGTGGTCCCTTACTGTAAAGCCCATTATCACCACACGCTATGCGTGAGAAATATACTCTCTGGAAAAGTAAATTGCAAACTAAAGTCAAATTAAATGTATATTAAATCCACAATGTAAGATTTCTGTTCCCATTATTAAGACTTGTTTCTTCTTACGCTTTTTTTTATGTTTTGAAAAACAAAATTTACTTTGTGCTCTACTGTAACCCCGTTACTGTAACACAGTGAATTCCCCCCCAGAGCCATGCCTAACGCACTGCTAGCTACTCTACATCAGGCTAAGATTTGGAGTGGGAATGGACTGGTAAGGAACAGACACAGAAACACCCCTATGTGTGCTTAAAACCAGGGTTGGAAGAAGGTAAATGACAGGAGAAAAACTAATCTTCAGATAAATAACCACTGAACACGTGAAGGCCAGTAAACAGTGCTCATTTTTACTCCTCAGAGCAAGAGCTAAAGTGATAAAAGGCACATTTGGAAAAAGGAGAAAACATGGTTTACTCTTTCCAGTTTGCTCTCTCTACAGGTTCAGGTAACAAATAGGAGTCATTACAGCGTTAAGATGGAAGAAAAAGCCGCTAAAACACACACATACAATAAAGTCACAAATTCATTCTACCACTGACAGCGTTGGCTACGTGAACTCACCTCTGCTGCAGAGAAAAAGAACTTAGTCCAAGTAAATCCCGATTACTCGAACTGTGCCTGACCCATCAGACCCAAAACGACGAGGCACCTTCATCAAAACATTCAGTTTGGAAGAGGATCGCCCTTTCTACCAGCTCCAGCACCGAGAGACTGCTTGCATCGTATTCAAACTCATGTGCTCTCCCCTGTAGGGTTGTAGTAGTGAACGCCCTCCGAGCCTCAATGGACCAATGAGCGGTTAGAACAAGAATGGGGGGCGGGGCATAACCTAAATATTCAACATAAACCCATCGTGCTGTCCCATTCGACTTTATGTGGCCTGTGGTAGATTTGTATTTGTGACCAGAAGCAGAAGCAGAAGAAGAAGCAGCGCTCCGTTTTACAGTGTAATTTGCTCGCATGTAATGGTGTCCACACAGCTTGCCTGTTAACAAAGGCTGCACCAAAAATAACCCAGTGTGCCGGAAGGCTACATGAAACCTTCCTCTCTTGTGAGAAAAAATGCAAGTTACTAACCCCTCACCAACGTCAACACTTGGAACACCAGTGACAGTTATAAGAGCAATTTTGGATTTCAGTGTACAAAAATACTGCAGGCAACTAATAAGAATTTCATTTAACCTTCGAATTCATCAGTATTAAGAAGCATTGCAGTGTGTTAAATAAATCACAACAGAGCTTCATTTCTGATTGGTAAATCAGTGAATAACTGCTGACAGGGTGAAGACCTCTACCTCTTATAAAATACGGTCCAAAGTCTCAATAATACAACAATGACAAAGTAAAATTGCTGTGAAAGTCTTAAATTATGTACCCAGGCCCTCTGATGTTTATAAATGTTTGTTTATAACGTTTTTTGCTTATTTGTCCTATACTTGTACACTAAGCACATGTCGATTTTTAGGTTGTATGTAGCACTCTTAAGATTGAGAAACCATTTATGTTGTACTCTGTGCAACGACAATGAAGTATCAGAATAAAAAAAAAAACGGACAAAGTGTCTACCTGAGTAGGTGGGGTGATGCAGAAAATTCCCATCAATACAATAGTTTATAAAGCAGAATCAGAATTGGAAAACCCGGAGAGATCCCAGAGTAAATTGCTTATGTGTTGACTGCACAGACACCAGAGACAAGAACATAATGAATCCTATTAAAAAACTGCCGAAAAACTCAATATGAAATACACTAAGCTAAACTTTAAAATGCTAAGGGAACATATACGAGTACATTTACTTGGAATGGGTGTAAACTGAAGCAATATGGAAAAGGTTATGGGGTTGGGACACTGTCTGGTGTGTGCATGTGCCTATAAGTGTCAGAATCTCTGCTGCAGCTTGAGTAAAGCCACATCAAAGGCACTCTACTTCAAGGTGAAAGCAGAGCAAGCACATTAAACTTTGAGCACCTGGGTGTTTCTCTGCACAGCTAACCCCAATCAGTCCCCCTTGCCAAAGCTGTAACTTTAACTTCTTCAGATTGGAACCCCTTTGTGGTTAAGGCTGACCTTAGTGCAGAAGTATGCCTTTATATACGTCAGTCCACGTTGCTGGGTGAATTGGTATAAGCAGCCTTGGGCAGTTCAGCGCAGACACCTCCACACACCTCCTCTCTCAGCTGCTCCAGCTCATCCTGTAATTATGGTTGTCATCAGCAGCCCCCGACCAGCGGCTATATTTACTGGAGCTTTGCACAAACAGCAATCAAGCCTAAAAAGAGCCCTGTACCAGACCAGAGATTTACAGTCACACCAGACTTTCAGATCTGTTCTCTGATCAAGTGCATAAATCCAAGTGTGAAAGACTTTTTCATGTGTGAAATCTCAGAAATAACCTT
>JBBKCR010000134.1:14752161-14767457 GCA_037577295.1 Ladigesia roloffi
TTAAATATGTGGTGTCAATATTATTTCCAACTGAAAAATGAGTTTACGTATTTATCCACTAGTTTTATAACTGACGTAATGGTTGTTAAGAGTGGAGCTCCGCCCCCCAGCAGTCTGCAGCGACGCGCTCGGTTTCGCAGGGATTGAGGTCACGTGTAAATTTTTTTTTCGAATACTCAAATCTCAAAATGAAAATTCAAATGCCATCCCACCGAACGAATACTCGAATATTCGGTTATAGCCCTACTGAAAGTACTGTCAGAATCATAATATGGTCATAAAGAGTGTTGACATGATTTATCACATTTTATTTCCCACATCTGTTGTCGTGCCTGCAAGGTTTGTATAATTTCATAATTTTGTAAAATGCAGCTTTTGGGTACACAGTTCTTTGTGCCATTTATTTTGACCTGTACTGTTTTTATACTCATTCATGGTGTGCAATAAAGTGCAATTAGACAGCATGTTTGAATAGGTCTGGACTACTTTTGATGAATTTACTTTAAAATCATTTGTGGATGTGTGCCAGCCTCTGCAGAAACTGTGTTAAATTAAGTGTGTGCAGATGATTTTGTTCTGTTTTGAATACATGTGTATTTGTGTGCGTGCTAACTTATTAATCACCACTAATGTGGGTAATCAGTTAAGTTGGTCATATTTGGTGTCCAACGTTTGCTTTTTTTAACATTTGCAATGAAGTTGCTAAAGCTCAATATTCTCAGGCAGACTTGCTCATAACTCTACCATACAGAGTAAGAAACAAAGTACAAATAAATACATTAAACAAGACTGACTCTAAGTCTGTAACTCCTTTGTTCATGTTTATAAGTAATGTCATGCCCCATCATTTCCTTCTGTTTTTTTTCTGCAGTTTTTTCGTTCCATACAGACGACATGCACAGAGCTGCTGAAAGTGATAGAGAAATACCAGCAACGGATCACACGTAAGTGGAAGCAAACACACACTGTCTAAATGGCCAATACTCACATAAAGCCAAAATGTGAACAACTAGTGACATATTCAGACTCGTCTTATTTGTTAATTAATTCGACAGATCATTAAGATAAGAAAATTTTCATTATTATGTCATTATTATATTTTATATCATTATTATTATTATATAAATGTCATTATTATAACATACAGAAAACTAGAGATCGACCGATATATCGATTTACCGATATTTTTCCCGATATTTAAGCATTTTATAATAATCGGTTATCGGTTTTGTAATATCGGGTTTACCGGTTAACACCGCCATCTGGTGGGCGTTTTGAGAATTATGTGCATGATCGCCATTTCAGCACAGCATCTGAGGGGAAACTGTGTGCAAAAGTATACTTACTTGTTGGGATGCACCGATACCGGTATCGGGTATCGGCCCCGAAATCGCATTTTTTAAAGTACTCGTACTCGTTAAAAGTCTCCCGATACTGTGGACTGATACCACGGTCTGGGAAATGTCTGTGTTTGAGCGGCGTGTAAGGGGTTAATCACAGGTGCCGAGTGCCTGCCCCCAGGCTCCCGCTGCAGCTCAAAGCACGGAGAGGGGAGAGAAGTCAGCCGTGTGGAGCTATTTCAAAGTGAATTGGCCAAGCAGTGTTAGCCACGTGTCGCTAATTAGCCTAGCCTCCCAGTAGATAGACAAGTTTAACGCAGAGTTAAATGACTAAACCTGCTACTTGTTCATTTAAATAATGTTTTTATTAAGTACTTGGTATCGGTATCGGCGAGTACTAAAATGCAAGTACTCGTACTCGTACTCGTTTTCAAAAAAAGTGGTATCGATGCATCCCTAGTTACTTGCTTTCCTATATTTAGTAAACTTTATTAAACATAACAGCTATTAATGCACACATTAGATGTGTTACATAAATTACTGATATTTAGTTTATGCAGCTTGTAGATTTGTAGTTTATGCACCATTGAAGACTTTAGTAACAGGGTCCTTAATTATTTTTTTGCATTTTCAGACCCCTCATTTTGATTTGTATGCAAGGGAGGTGTGATTATTATAATTAAAACAGTTTTTTCAGTTCAAAAATGTTTCATGCAGGGAACTCCTGACAAATATATTACGGCAAAAAACAATAAAAAATGTACCATTATTTTTCTACTAAGCAGGTATGAGGCAGTAGGATGGGTGTTGATTGGTTGCTGAACTGATTAGTCTGAGTGAAGTGTTTCATTCTCACTGATATTTTCAGTGTACATGAGGAACTGTTTAAAAAAAATAGCATCCAATATTACACAGGTATTCAGGTATTTATTAGTATTGCCCAATGGGAGCATTAGCCTAAATAAGGAGTTTATCCAACTGCAGCTTTGCACAAAAGCTCCATATGGACTCTTTCATGTTGTTATCTGTATTTGTGGAAGGCCTTCTATTGTCTCAGACGATATTATTGTGTGGTCGTTCTTCTCACTAAACATTCTCTGTCTCTGTCTACTAGAAACTTCTCAGTGACCCAAACTTTGACATCTCTGCTCTTGAATTGTAGACTTGTCCCAGGAGGAGAATGAGATGGGCCTGTTCCTTCGCTTCCAGGCTGAACATGACAAAACCAAAGCGGGGAGCATGATGGAGGCCACCAGCAAAGCCCTGTGCAGTTCGGCCAAGCAGCGGTACACACACACACACACACACACACACACACACACACACACACACACACACACACACATACTAATTCAAATACAGGCCTTATGCACATAAGTTATAAATTGTTCAATAACATCAACTCCGTTCTTTACTGTTGGACCTGATAGTGGTGTCTTGATTCTGGTAAGACATCTGAGATATCTTCTCAAGACAGCTTACCTGAATCAAAGCCCCGCTAACAGAAACGATGCTGTGCAGGAAAACTTGTTGGGCGGGGACATTTCACAAAGCTTATTTTTTTGTGGGTGTGTTAGAATTGTCTCTAAATAAATTCAACAATTTTGTTTTGATCAGTTTTGTAGGCATCAGTGTCATGTTTTTATATTTATCATAGAAGCAAATGGAAAAAATAAAAAATGAATGTTCATCCAGGTGTGTCCAATCTCTTCACATTTGGAATTTGACTCTTAAAATCTGCAGAAAAAACAAAAGTGTCATATAAATCAGGTTCTTGCTTATTGGTATGTACAGTTGCCTGCATATTTGTTTACGTATTTATAGTCTAATAACATGTGCCCTTTGTTTTTTGGGTGAAAATAAGTTTACATCCTCTGTACCAATTTTTATGGTTAAAAAATAAATATAATTCTGAATTTATTGTCTTACAAAATAAGTGGACATATAATGCAAAATTTCGCATCCTTTTGTACTTCCATTCGGGTCTCTACTGGTCCTATAAACACTCCAAGAACAAAAACAAACACCCATCCATTTTCTGTGAATCAATTGAAAGATATTGGTGTCAGGAATCATGCCTCTTTGAGCCATTTGGGCGTGTCCCCTATTGTGATGTCAGAATAGAGACATTTGCATAGAACTACCTGTCGAGACTCCACCCCCTAGATTAGTTGAAGGTCGGCCATCTTTAACTGCTGGTTTTACGAGCACGCATAAGACGCCGGGTGCTCCGACTAAAAGCAAATGTACGTCACTCAGGAAGGTTTGGGTTCATCTTGCTCTGTGTCCAACTCAGGGTCAAACTTATAGGGCTGGACAGCGCCTCTGTTTTCTGCCTTTTTAATGTGTGGTAAACGCCCAGCCTAAGCATGGGACAGGTGGGGCATGGCTAGCAACAGCTTATTTGAATAAAGTGACAGAGCCCTGAAACGGCTCATTTTGAAAAGGACTGACCATGTCGAGAGTACAGCTTGTGAGGTCTCTGAGTGTGTGAATCTGGGGATAGAAATTCATGAAGGGGTTTTGTATAGCCCATAGAAATATTATACCTAAAGTGAGATTTATATAATGTGTCTCCTTTAAATGGTCCTCCTTTTAGGGAATGTCTTACTTTCTTTTAGAAAATCAATAAAACAGGATTATGCTTTTTTGCACACACATGTACATTTATAAATAAAGTTCTCTCTCCTTTGGACACACGAGTACACATGGAAGATCTGATCTCTCACCCAAACACTGACATTATGCACAATCACATGCACAGGTGGCTTTTTACTTACTCATTTGTTTATACACACACAACCACAACACTGTACTTAATACAGTAAGTATTAAAGCACTCACTCTGACAAACACCCTCCCTCCCTCAACTCAAACACATACGCACTCACACACACACACACACACACACACACATCTAAAATTATGTATACACACTCTAGCAGTCTGTTCATACGTGTCCGTCCCCTGTTGTGCAGGCTGGCTCTGTGTCCTCCACTGCAGCGGATGGAGCAGGAGGTGGAGACGTTTCGGCGGAGAGCCATAGCCGACACGCTGCTGACGGTGGGCCGCATGGAGAAAGCTCGCACCGAGTATCGCGGAGCGCTGCTCTGGATGAAGGACGTCTCCCAGGAGCTCGACCCCGACACATACAAACAGCTGGAGAAATTCCGCAAGGTCAGAAACACTCTGGGCCCTTTCTCCTCCGTCACCGGCCAGAGAGAGAGGGGTGTAAAAATTACCCATGCAGCAAACTGAATTAAATTGGTAATATTATAATAAATCACAGTTGATTATTTTTCAAACATATTAATGGAAAAATCTTGGTGTTCTCTGTAAATACTTTCCCAAGGTGAGTGTGAGTGTGAGTGTGAGTGTGAGTGTGAGTGTGAGTGTGAGTGTGAGTGTGAGTGTGGGCGAGAGCGAGAGCGTGTGCGAGAGCGTGTGCGAGAGCGTGGGCGAGAGCGTGGGCGTGGGCGAGAGCGTGAGCGAGAGCGTGAGCGAGAGCGTGAGCGTGGGCGAGAGCGAGAGCGTGAGCGAGAGCGTGAGCGAGAGCGTGAGCGTGCGCGAGAGTGTGTGTGAGGTAAGGCAGTCGACATGGTTACTACTGGAGTCGAGTTTCTTTCAGACGTGCCTACAGGCCATCAGGGATTGGAGGAGACTGATCTGCTCTCTGGTTTCCTCACTGGTTTGCAGGTGGACAGAAGAAACTGTAACTGAGACTAGGGGCCTCTCTCTCTCTCTCTCTCTCTCTCGCTCTCTCTCTCTCTCGCTCTCTCGCTCTCTCGCTCTCTCTCTCTCTCTCTGAGTGGGTGAATGTAGAAATTGGAGCTTCAACCCAGTTTGACATGGCAGAGCTGGGATTTAGTGCTAAAGCAAAATCAGCATCTCATGTCCTAGTTAATACACTTCTGATTAATTTCACAGGGCAGTGTGTGTCCGGTGCCAAGCCCTGGCCCCAGCTGCTTCACTTCACACAGTTAGAGAGAAAGAGAGAAAACACACAAGCAACTAGAGGACAAAAACACACAAATACCAAACAAACTCCATCACATTTATTGTATTTATACACCCTCAAAAAAAAGGTACTGTCACAGGGGTGGTACTCTCATGGACATAACTTTAGAATGGCTGTCCTACATATGGTACACACATATAGAGAGAGGAGAGAGATATTTTTCCAGTTTTTCACATTACTTCCTAAGGTTCAGAATATTGCCCCTGGTATGAAGATGCTTTATTAAATTTAGACACCAATTTAATTGCTGGTAATTAGTTTTCTGATTCTGATTGTTACTTTTTCCAGGACCTGCATTAGGGCTTCCATATATGGTGCCAAGGGCTCACATCATAACTATTTCTGACCGATCTCTGTCTCAAACAGACACACATACACACAAACACTCATGTGCACCCACATGAACACACCCACACCAATTGATAACAGCCGGTAACCAGAGTTTCTGGGTGTCAACAAAACCTCTATACAGGTAAAATCCACAAGCTTATCCTATTTGTTTGCTACATTAGCCTCCAAAGCTGCAAACCCACAGAAGAACATTTCAGGCAAAAATCATTAGGGGTATTGGTGAAAATTGTGTAAATATGTTTTTTGGCCTTATCATCAGTTTATGACTTCCACAAAATCATTCTGAGGAAATGAACAAGGAATTATACTCCATAGCTTTTGCTGACATAAGATTATTTTAAAGAGCCCACACAATGTAAAACGTAATTTTCTGACATTCTATGTAATGAAAAGCTGTTTACAAAGGTTTACTTCCCAAAACCTACGGAGTGTGTAAAACCAAAAAACAACTAAGCAACAAAAATGTCTCATTTTCAGTTCCTTGTTCCTGTCATGGAAACAAGTATATTTCTGTCCACAGCTATTTAATCTCACCCATTCATGCCCAAGTTCATTTTTTTTAAATGGGAAACAACTCAGGGCAGCCTATCAGGACTGAGATACATATTATACATATATTTACGAATAGGCTTAATATTACAGCAAAAAAATAGCCCATGGATAAAACACAAGAAAAGTGGAAAAGGGCCCTTTAAGGCACCAGAGGTGAAGCCAGGACTTCTGCAGACACTGTAAACGAACGGGAGTGAACGAGAGTAATCTAGCCTGTTAAACCCAAACTTGATCCTGTCCAATAAGCACGGATGCCATTCCAATTAAACTTTCACAGAATCCCCTCAGCACAAGGGACTGATTGAATAACTTGAACAGTGAGCTGGGGACATTAAGGAATGAACCGGCCTTTCAGTGTCCCACTTTAGCCCATCTTGTATCAAGTATGTCCAAACGTCCTTGTGTCTGCTTGCGTAACTGGTTCAGATAGGATCCATCAGTTCAGAAATGGCACTGAGACATGGAAATGGATGCTTACACAACAGGATATAACAGCAGTCGGTGCTGCCTAGATGCATTTCCTGTCTGCACTTGAGGTTATAAATTCCTGGTATGAGCCTGGACCGGCTGAGAGCTGTGAGAACATGGTGGAACAGATGCTCGGCTACCTCATCGCATCACGGCGAAAGCTGGCCAACAGCCAATCGGCACGCTGCATGAGCCAGAGTGTGAGCAACACCTGATCCCACACACTCGTGCTGTTTACTGCCCCACAGAAATAGATACCCCGGAGCAAAAAACACACCACAACCGCACCCAGTTAAAGACATGAATCCTGTCTCGGAATACATGACGTGAGCATGACCAGAACAATACACTGGTATTGATTAAAATACCATGACTGGGCCAAAATTGTCATGCTAGGCCACATCTTATAGAAAATAATGAAGGCCCTCTGAAAAGCATTGAACAAACTGCAAGTGTAAATCATTTGCTTACCTCAACTTGTTTTGCTTTATTGGAAAATTCTTCATGTGGTTTCTGACTGACTGTGTATGATACACAGTCAGTCAGAAACCACATAAAGAATTATCCAATAAATGTACCAATGTGTAGTTAAAGAATGGATATAACTATGGCATATGTAACAGCCGTCTGGAAACATGAATTTTGACTGAATTTTGTCCATGATTTTACATGGTCATACTCTATCAGAAACCAAAAACTAAGTCTATACAAGGAAAGAGTGTAATCATTAAGGCCTATAGCTTGCGGTAAACTTGCATTATTTGCTAGCTGATATAGCCTTGTAGCTCCAGTGCAAAACTAACTTCACACACCAGTTATATCTTGGCTAATTATCTATTTCAAATTAAATTTAAGTTATCCTTAATAAGACTGGGTAATTCATCATGCTAGCCAGAGCTCCTCCAATCACATGATACCACCAACACTGAAGTCATACGAAGTGAAACTGCATCTTTTAAAGCTGCTGCTAATGCAGTGTCATTGGACAGCTCATCATTTCTGGAGAAGAATATCAGCTAACAGATTCCCCACACTGGCAACCATCATTCAGATGGTGGGGAAGATGGTGAAGAAGAAGCAATAATCCAACACATAGAGAGCGAGTCTAAGTCCACTCTTCAACCCCATCAGCATTCTCATGATGATACGAACATCATCTACCATTTTTAACTGGTACCACTGTTTTCAGTATGACCAAAGCAGATTTAATACCCCCCGCTGCCCAACCACCATAATAGAATCCTCAGTTTGAAAACCGCTACAGTCAATAACCCACCATGAACACAATGAAGCTTTTCAACACTGATGCATTACTCCAGTGATCTCCCATAGAGAGACTTATACAAGCCATTTCCAAAGCACTATGTTTTCCCATAAGTGGAGAGTGAGGTGTCTGATCAGCATGACCACTGCTAAAGCCATCAGCTTCCTTCTTCAGTTCATTTTAGAGAATGAATAGAGGGGAAATAGGAAAAGACCAATCAGGGTTTCTATTCTGTTCTTCTTTCTTATAAACACACACAAGCATGTCACACTCACTGTTGAACGCCCTGTGACGGGCCCGGGCCCTCCATGGCTGGTTGCGGATCCAGCGCAGCCGTCGAGGCAGGTCCATGGCCTCGCGCCAGAGTGTGCCCACAGGAAGTCATCCAGGAATGTCAGCCCAAACACGTCCCCTGTCCCCCCACTGGTCAGCTCATTTCTGAGGGGACAGCCGGACCCTGCCAGGGTCTTCTTTAAGTCCTCAGCTGTAGTACTGGCCGTGGCTATGTATCCTGTCTCCTCTGCTCTGTTTGTGTTACCTCAGCTTTATATTTTATGCATGAGTCAGGGGAAACTAACTCCCTCTGCAGCTCAGTCAACCACGGGCTGCACCGGAGCTGCATCAGCCCAGACAGCAGCACGTACGCACATACACACACATACAAACAACTACAGTACTGTACAAAAGTCTTAGACTCTTGTGCAAACTGTTTAGAACCATTTATGAGAGCAGTAAGTCACTTTCTGTCAGCAACTAAACAAGGTAACTTTACAATAAATGCAAATAAACAAGAAAGCATAAAGTTTCATGAAGAATTGTTGTTTCTAAGAAAACTCTTGAAGTTTTGTGAGCTAGTTCCATATTTCACCTCCATGACACCAGCCCTTTGCATGTATTTGTGAAACCCCAACAGCAGCTCACCTGGTATAATCCAATGAAGAATCATTTGAACCAAACCAGCTTTTGAGGTATTTGTTGCAATCTACAATGTAATATGGGCTTCAAAAAAAGAAAACAGGGTATGATTAAGAAAAAATAGACACACATCACTACTTACTGTATTAAAATTATTTGCATACATTCTAATATTAGGTTTTTAAAAACATGTACTGCTCAGCTAAACAGGTTTTAAAGTCTAAGAGTTTTGCACAGTACTCTACATACACACACACACACACTCTCTCACACACAGAAACATGATGCCACTTAACTCCTGGAAATAGAGTGTTGGCAACAATCCAGGAAACACACTCAGACTTGAAGTTCTTTAGAAGAATTCATCTCATAGTGAAAAAGTTTATTCAGGATGTAATCAGTGAGCCAAGAAACGGTGAGCGGTTTCTGATTAGATGATACTATTAAAAAAACAAGTCTGGATTCTTGATCTTTCATTTGTCCAGTTTCACCGATACAGAAAACAAATCAGTGAAAATGATTTTACTTAACAACTTCAAACAGGTTAAACCAGGTAAAATAGATTTTAGGTATTTGAGAGGTGCTAATTAAGCCTCCATTACAAGCTCGCTGCATTACTCAGATACAAACTTTGCACATCAGGTAATTTATGATTGATATGGGGAGTGCGCTTTTTCATCAGACACGCCATAGTGTTACATAGTGTCATGGGTCTATCCATCATGGAATTGTCGAACAAGACTGACAAATACTTTTAAAATAAGCAATGTATTTACTGTGCTAGCGTTACAGCTGAGGTACCCTTGAGCAAGGTACCGAACCCTCACACTGCTCCCCGGGCGCCTCACGTATGGAAGCAGGGCACACCAATGCTTGAATGGGTCAAATGCAGAGAAAACTATTTCCTTCGGGATAAATAAAGGAATAAAAAAACAAACAAAAATAAAATCTAATTAATTTATCAAACTAATTAACCAAATTGATTTGATATCTGGGATCAATAAGACAAGACACACCAAGGCTTGATTACTGCAAGCCCACTTTAATCTAATTATCACTTAAAGCTTTGTTAGAAAAATGAAGCAGATTGAAAGATCTCAACAAACCACGTAGGGAATTTCGTTGAGATGAGAATGTTTTTGAAACCTATAATTTTTGGAGGTGGTTACACAACCATGTCTACGATGATAAAACTCAAGCAAAGCACCATCACCTTCAGCGAAGAAAACATGGAACAGTGATGAACTATCCCAGCAGTGGACAGCCTACCAAAGTGCTGCGAGAGTGCAGCAGCGACTCTTAAGCAAGTAACAAAAACCCAGATAAAAATCTAGAGAATGTTTGGTCTGATTTGTTTCGGAAATGGCTGTTATTCATGATTATACCATTCGGGAAAAAATGGGCAAAACTGTTTTCATGCAAGATGTGGTAGATGAAAAGTTTCCCAAGAGGAACATCAAAACACCTTTATGACTTTTTTACACATTCTATGAACTGATGAGTGATATTTATATGTTACACCTGGCTCTCATTTGGTTTGTGATGAAATAGTGAGAAGGTCTGGGCATCTTGCAATAAAAATCAAAAGAACTGTGAATTCTGCCCTCATTCCTGAAAGACGTTTTGTTTCCTAATATTCACATACTTTTGTATGAGGCTCTGACACCATTGAGATTTTATACTAAAATACTGAGAAAATCAACAGACGTACAGATCCCCAGATGTTTTAGACCAAGTATGAACATTTCTGACTGAACTGACCTTGTAAGATAGGCAACTCCAACAAAATACCTCACAGAAACCAGTGGACATCGTATATTTTGGTTAAATTATATATTAGGTTGAGTTATAAATTAGTTTGAGTATCTGCTATTGGTCTTTGAGAGGGTGAAACTTTAATAGCTTGTTTTTGTGCAACATCATTTGGAATGGGGTGGGAAGCAGCCAGGGGAAAAAAACATCAGATGTTGAACCCTGCTGCTTACCACAGGGCACGACTGAGGCAATTTTTAAAAAAGTACCATACATTTTTCTCATTTTCAAATCTGTTTAGACCTGAAGCTCATAACATGGGCAGCTTGGACACATATTTTCTGCTTTGACAAATTAAATTCACTATTCACCTGCCTAAACAGAGTATTTGAGAGACCTGTTCATGCTCCTCTTTATGAGAGTGGCACAAATCAACTGATCTGATTACAAATGCAAACCGTGTCAGCAAAGTAACACAACTATTTTCAAGAAGCTGTAAAGGGCATGAAAGCATTTTATTGCACAGCAGCACCCTCAAGAGGATTCTTCTGTTCACCACACAGATCACACAAGCATATTTTCCAGCATATTTATTATTGTTTGGTACATACATTCTGGCTTTTGAAAAATAAATAAAATTTCAGTCACAGAATAAAACAGCATCAAAAGGAATGCCGAACCTTGCACAAACTCAAACTGCACCTGGTAAAATGACCCAGACAGTGTGAATAATTGTATACTTCATGCTCCAGTGCCACGGCAACTCAAGCACATTTACAACATTGAAACAGTGTGTAATCACGTTCAGTGATGGTAACAGATGTTTACAACATAGTCTTTATGTCAACACAAATGAACAATCTGAGTGAATATCAAAGGAAAATATAATTTGGTCAAACCACCCTTAGAAAAGGCACATGACAGCTATACAGTACTTGTGCAGGGTGGCAGTGGAAGTGGAGAGGACATTTAACAACCACACATTACATTTGACAAGTTTTCATACAGTAACATGGTCCAATACACAGAGATTGTATTGATGGCAGAAGCTGGTGGACATTTAGAAGTTCTAATCTGAGAATAAGGGTGAAGGATACAGCAATTCAATGTCGTTCAAACCACCAAAGTAGCTTCAACTCCTGTAAAAGGTCTGGAGCCGTCAGTTCATGAACCGAGCTGGTCTAGCTCAAAATCCACTAAAACCTGTGGTAAAGTGTTATAAAGGTTATGCTGACCATGAAATCTACTGTGGCCACCTGAACAAATATGAACAGAGATTCCCATGCCCAGGTCCATTCACTTTTTGATATGCTCTAGCTCCTAACATCCATATATTTACTACACAATCAGAGTCAGAATACATAAAAATAAAAATATGGCTTTGGTCAGAGGTTCTCCAATTATTCCTGAGGAGATACATTTTTCCTAAATAAACAATGGCTGGTGAGAAGGCCCCAGTGGCTGGGTATCAAATCTAGAGCCAGACTGCACAACTCTGAGAAAGCTGAAACACGTCTAGCCTTAATTTTTAGATGCTCTGTATGTTGTTTACTAACGGAAATATACGTGCTGCAAATAAGCTCAAGACCCTAGAGGGTAGACTTCCATGAACCGCAATGTGTAACCTGTCCTCAAAGGTTTTGTGGATGGGATGAAAATAAATTGATTTGAGGAATTCAAGTGCCAGTCATTAAACACCTGGGTGGAGATTGCACATGCTAATACAACAGTGCTTTACAAATCAAGTGACATCTTGAAAATTCATCTTTGGTGAAACTTAAACAGTCGTGGATGTAGACAACATTGGACTACAGTTTCCTAGAAACAGATTATGCATAGTCTTTGTGATGGAAAAAAAAAACACACTTTGAACAATATTGTTTATAATAGTTCAAGTCCTCCTGGCACTGGAAAATGTTACGCCTCTGCATAGCAGAGATGTTGAACGGCACGGTTCAGGTGCATTCAATGCATGTGTGTCAAGAGGACGGCTACTATGACTCTACCGTTTAACATCATCACTGCCACAACCCATGAGAGCGAGTCCTAGATAATGGAATAACAGGATAGCAAATAGTTTTCTGTAGAAAACCGTTCCTTATAAGCATACTTCCAACTCTAAGCAAGATAAATATTCAGACGAATCCAATGAAACTATTATATAGAAATCCCCCCGTCCCCGTTTCTTCATATCCACAATATATAAGTAACATCTGTATGACTTCCTCTGAAATAGCCACAGTAACAGCCAGAGGTCACCTCTCTGTAAAAGTACACTGAGAATTCTGAAACATTTCTTGCAGCTGTTACTTTGATACTGCCATTAAAACCAGGCCAGACTTTTTTAAAAACATTTTGTGTATAGAAGTATACTAAAAAAGCCTGAAGGCCAGAAGGACATTAAGCTCTAATCTAAAACATGGACCACAACACTACAACAAAACAACTGCTCACTATCCAGCCACCAATTAAGCACAATCCTCTATTTTCCCCAAGCTTATGTTCTTCCAGGAAAGGAAACATCATATTAAAGGTGTGCTTAGGACTACAGCATTTATAAAATACTGTTTAAGCCTCAGTGGCAGTCATTTACAACAGGATTATATCTTCAGTGCAGTGTGCGTATTTAGCCACATGATGTGACTTGTCTCAGTTCTCCCTTAAGGCCAAAACCACAAGCCTGGTTTCCACACTCACTGAGACTGGAAGCTAAATATAAGGTCCTCTAAATATAAAAGATACATTAAAGCCTTCAAAAAACAACTGAATTTGCTGGAGTGGAACAGGAACAGCAAATGTGTTGTTATTATTCATTTTTGTCAGCTTCAGGTGGGTTGTCGAGGTCGAGGCCAGGTTCTGCTGCACAGCAGAAACACAGCTTCTGGGTGTACAGTGAGACCATATCTGAATAAAGAATGTGAGGGGGGAGATTTGGTTACTAAGAGTCATTTTGCATGAAATTTCTGACTTCGCCAAGGTTTTTGCTTGGCAATTAAACAAGGTTATACAGCCTTAATGTGACATCATATAAGCAAAAGCTAAAGAGTTTTTGAAAAGTAAAGTCTATGGACAGATACAATGTCATATTCCACCCACCTAAATTTCTAGCATAAATTATATATAGTGGTTTCCCTGTAGAATTAAACTTTACAGAAGGATAAGAGACCTGGGGGGGCTTTGTGCTAATGTCAGCATGCAACTTCTATTTAAAAAACAAAAAAATGTAAATACTGGATGTTATGTCCCGAGATTGGCTAAGCAGAGGTTTTTTGCCTTATAAGAGGCATACATATTATACATATTTTGCCTGCATTAAAACTGCACCCCCCTCCCGACAGTCTAACCACGTGCTGCCCGGGAACAATGTTAACTACTGTTGTTTTCGTCAACAAAAATTATGATGAAATATCTTCGGTCAACAAACATTTTTCACGTGACAAAAGACACGCTAAATGTGGTTTACTATATAAAAACTGTGCTAAAGTGTCTTCATTTTTGTTGACTAAAACGAGACGAGACGTTATTTCCTGTGCGATAGGGAGGGGAGAAAGAAGTAAAGAACACATGACCTTAGATTTGAACGATGTTACGTCCCAAAACTTTTGTCCATTGTTCGGCACTATGAATTAGACTTTTGATTCTCTGCTCGAACTCGAACCCGGTCTGATATTGCCTGCCACTACCCTTGGGTCAGACCGGGCCGTGATGCAGCATTTGAGTTGCTCGGAGCTCCAGCAGCGCAGGGTGTCAGTTTATAAACGCACCCACAGTTCAGAGCGTGTGTTATAACGGCCTACGTATAACATTTAAATTATAACAGTCAATTTGTCTGGCCGGGCTGGTTTCAGACATAAGTGTACGTGTTTGGGTCATGTCAGTTTTCGTTTTTTGGGCCCGATCTGGGCCCTAATGTAAACAAAATGTATCTAGAGTGGACAAAAGTTTTTTCCTAGATTTTCCTCCTTTAAAATTTGGTGCGCCTTATATTCCAGAGCGTCTTATATGGCGAGAAATATGGTAAGCCCCAGTAAAATTATTTAAACAACACAAAGTTTGGTCTGTATCTGCAAGTTTTCAAAAATGTAAATGTTACGAGTCCCTGATGTTTACATTCTATCTGTATTTAAATCTGCTGAGCACTTAAATGACGGTTGGAACAGCCGGCATCTCGAGAATTAATGTTTTTAAAAAGGCTCTTGGTATTGATAAACATATGACTGTAAATGTATCCACATACTTTACTCAGCAAACAATAACCATGTAATATTAACCAACTACATCTTATATTTATCTGTCTCGGACCTCCAGACGTCTAAAGTGCTATTCTACCTAATATGACTTACCAAGCATTTCTCCCATGAAGGCAGGTCTGGATTTGGCTGGCAGGTAGACACAGAGGAAGTAGAATGGAACTCCAGAAAGAGCCACAAGAATGCCCACCAGAGAGTTCAGAGTGTCACTGTACAGCGGGACAACCACCAGGAACACCGTGCATAAACAGTAGACTATGGGGAAGAACAGACTCAGCTACACACACACACACACACACACACACACACACACACACACACACACACACACACACACCCCACACACCCCACACCACACCCCACACACCCCACACCACACACCACAC
>JBBKCR010000134.1:14767557-14780221 GCA_037577295.1 Ladigesia roloffi
ATAAATATATAAATATAAATATAAATATAAATAAATAAATATATATATTAATATATATATATTATTTCTCACTAGATCAGTGGCTCATTATAGGTCTGACTTTTGCTAAGAACCTCATCACAATATAAAGATGTCATCCTTGAATATAACTTGATCCAGCAGTTCATGGTGCATTGCTCTCAATTCTCGTTGTCAGATCTCCATTGTGGCAAATGCAAAACTTGAAATATTCATCTCCATTTACTATGAGGAAGAGTGGTTTTACTAAACATTCATCCTCTGTCTCCTTCTCTCCCTTACACAAAGATCAACTTTTTTTCCGTTTTTGCCAATAGGGCTTAAAATGGTGATTCAAACTTTTGCTAATTAAAACTTTATAATATCATATCTATGCATAAACAGGACCTATAACTATATCAGATTTTCAGGAACAGTGTGGTAACACAAACATTTCTCAGCTTCTAGGGGTTGATGTATACATGTTTTAGTTAAACGATATGCAGTTATGCACTGACCTGGAGGCAGCGATGATGGAGGAGTTCAGGCCTCCATAGCAGGAAATGGCCACAGACAGGGGGATCAGCCAGCGGGCAAAACCCAGAACACTATCAGCAAATGTCTGTGCACAGGAAAAATAAACACACACCTGCCTTCAACTGTGGATTTAGTTCCATCATCTTGCCTAAAACTCCATGACCTCTGAAGGTGTGCTGTAATACCTGCGCCAAGCTATTAGCAGCAGAAACATGAAATCCTGCAAGTTGTAAGGGTTAGTGGTAGGGTTATTCAAGTATTGGAATGTTTGTTCGACACATCCTACAGATGTTAAACTGTATTGTGATCAGGGGAAATTAGCGGGCAGGTCAATACTATGAATCTTAGTCACACTCCTCAAATCATTCCTGAGAAATTTTTCACGTGTGGCAGGGCTCATTACTAGTGATTGACCGATATTGATTTTTTATTACCGATACCAATTATTTGCATGTTTATGTGCTCGATAACCGATATTCAGAACCGATATTTATTTACTGTTATACTACTGTTTTTGACACAATTATTACACCACCTCTGAACTGAAAATTTTTTTATTTATTATAATCTCTCCGTCCTTGCATACAAATCAAAACTAGGGGTCTGAAAGTCTTCAATGGTGCATAAACTACATATCTACAAGCTGCATAAACTACATATCAGTCATTCATATCAGTGTTATGTTTAATAAAGTTTACTAAATGTATAAAAGCTAGTATGAATACTTTACCTTTGCATTCATTTTTCCTTCGGATGTCGTGCTGCAACAGCGATCATGCGCATAATTCTCAAAACGCCCACCAGATGTCGGTGTTTATCGGCAACAATGTTGGACTTCCCATAGTACATCCTGGGGCCAACTCTGTCCCGCATTTTGATCAGACCCAGTTGTCTAGCCATCACAATTTAGGCCATGTCAAATTTGAAATCCTTACACTTGCCCGTTTTTCCTGCATATAAGGACTGACTGTTTAATTTCTAATCCAGTTTATTCACGCCATGTCAGTTATTTTAATGTGGCTAATTGAAGCTGAATGTGCGTGAGTTAACATATGTTAATTTCAAAAGTGCTTCACATAAACAAGAGCAAAAATAACAGGAAGGGAAGTAACACTTAATGAAACAGAAGGTTGCCAAATAAGGAAGGAAAGTATTCACTTAATCATTAAAACACATTATGTGTGAACATGGGCTACCAGCAACCTAAAAATGAGAACAAATACTGAGAAGAGCTAGCTTTATAACCTTGCGGCAGTCCTCCAAGCATGTGTGTGTTTGGCTATTGGTTCCTCATTTGTGGGTTTGGCACATTAATTCTGTATCGCTTTTTTCCACTGCTGCTATCAGTAAAGATAACTTTGCATGCTGCACTTTCCAAAGTTAGGGTGGATAAGAAAACTAAGATAATGCTAGTTCTGATGCTGAGGGAGGGACCTCAAGACTCTATCAGTCAGTGGACAGGGCCATGGACAGTGTTTTGATGCAACTTGATTAAATCCAGCATGGTAGAGCCTCCCTATCTTCTAAGAGAAGAGATAGAAGAGCTAAGAATTAGGCGGTCAGTTCAAGTAATCCAGTTGCATCCTTGCATTCTGTGTATTCATTTTTCTAACCTGTCTCCATGCCCTTGGTTGAAATATTTTAAAGTTTAACATTGTCTAATCTGAAAGTTGACCTGTATCCATGTGCAATGGGAGGTCTCTACAGTTTTGTCATAACATGTAACAGTAAGATGGCCATCTTGATTATTTAACCAGGTAATCCTCCAGAAGAGTGACTGCATTCACAGAAACAAGCCAACAAAAGATATCTGCAAATAATTCTGCTTTGGAATGTTTACGATTTGCATTATAAACTACAAGAGAAGAGTTCTATGATAATAACTTCAGTTTGTGGTCAAGCTCTGTCATTAAACTCTGTCATATGCACACCAGAATGCAGAGTGGTGTACAATTTCAACATGGTGGTTAAAAAGACAACCAACACAGAGACTAAATTTGCATAATTACGAGCTTTGATTTTAAATAATCATTTGTATTATAAATGCATTCATAACCATTCAGTAACTTTTATGTTAAATAAGCAAAAAAGTATCTAGTTTATAATAAACATGTTATTCCAGTATGTTAAATTGCATTAAGTTCTGCATCATACGGTCACACAGCCAGCTCATTACCAGGCAACAGAGCATCTTCAGTGGTGGAGTCCCTAGAGTGAGGCTATTGCCAGAGGCTTCCTGTACTTAACCAGATAAATGGAACAACAGATCAGAACAGTAAAATCTAAATTACACTGAACAGATGCTGCTTATTATGGTCTGCTTCATGACTTGTTGGGGCTGAGGAGTTAAATGTTGAACAGCAAATGCATGTGAAGTCTAAGCAAGACAAAATAAGTGTACTAAGAGGTGAGATCATTTGCATACTAATTTGCTTTCCTCAGTAGCCTCCATCTGTATGAGCAGTGCAACATTTACTCACCACAGCCACAGCTTCACTAGACAGCACAGTGTCCATATCCATAACTGTGTAATAGGCGACGTTGGTCAGGAGGTAGATCACTGTGACAATAGGCATGGAGATTGCTATGGACAGTGGCAGGTTCCTAGTGAAGAAAAATGCAATTCATTCCATATAGGATTTTCCAGTGGCAGAAACATTCCTATTTTTATTGTTTTTTATGGAACATAGCCCACTGATTCTACACTCCCCGGTGAATATGGGGATGGGTAAACATTCTAAAAAGTCCCCAATCATTACAAATCCCTAGTGTACCGCCTAAATGTTCAGGTTATTCAAAGCTATAATCCCACCTCTCTGGGTTCTTGATCTCCTCAGTGATGAAGTTGAGAGTGTCCCAGCCAGAGTAAGAGTAGAGAGCAGCATATAGGGCCAAAGCAATGTCCCCAGGGTCCATATTTGAATTCTCAAAAGAGTTCTGGAAGTGTTCTGTCTTGCCTGCAACATTATAATATGTAGGTTGAAACACATGTCATGAAACTTTATTCGTTCAGGTTTATTTTTTACTGGGAATCAGAGTAGCGCAAAACTTAAAATGTTCAATTTATTTTCCTTTTTTGATGAACAGTTTAATACTTCAATACAACACCCTATGTCAAACAAGTAAACAGCAGCCAGGCTTATTTAGCCTGCATGTGAGGTTTACTAATAGAAAACAAAAGATGAATACCATAAGGAATTTTTCCCACGTGCTCAAAACAAACATTAATTGTGCCGTTTGAAATCGAGCACTGTTATTCAATTCGGTATCAAAATACAAATTCTGGTATTATGTTCCTACCTTGAGCCAGTACGGTCATTCCAGCAATGATAATGACAATTAGGGCCAGGACCTTCGCCACTGTAGAAATGACTTGCAGGATGGCCCCCCATTTCACTTTCATGCAGTTCACCAAAGTCAACAAACCTGTAGTGGGAGAGAAGATACAAAAAACTTGTGAATGGTTTGAAGTATTGAATCTCCAGACACTATTTGCATAGTGTGAAATAAATCACATTTCAGCAGGGAGACCCCCCCTTATGGCAGTTTTTCAGCACAGGAAATAAATAACATTAGTACTATTCATTAATGATTTTTGAACAATGCAATCACTTTCCTGACTAAATAAAACACACCAATACGAAAAACAGACAAATGCACAGGCAAACATGCACTTCACCGGTCCATTTCTTCTCACTAATTAATGTCCTATGTTTCTAGAGGCTTTTCAAAATCATGTGTTGCAATAATCGTACATTCATAATCAATCCTTATTCACAAAGCTTGCTTTGGTTGTGCATGGGATGGGCTAAGAAGCTGGGAGAAGACTCCCAAAATGTGTGTGCACATGTATGTGTGAGCATGTGTGTGTGTGTGTGTGTGTGTGTGTGTGCATGCGTGCATGCATGCAAGTGAATAGACTGGATGTGTAGGTTTCAGTGGATAAAAGTAGTGTTGCGAGAACTTTTTTATTTATTATCTGGCTCCTCCAACAGGAGTTATTGGTGGATTTGGGGGTTTGGAATCACTGTTAAATATATAGTACACTTTTAAGTAGTTTTGGGGTACACTGATCTCTCATTGTGTTACTATGAAGGAATTTTCTTGTTTCTAGAGATTTTGTAAAGCTGTGTAACCAGATCTGCCAAATGAGAGAAAAAGCTGGGTTTACAGGTTGTACTGGAACAAGTACATGCAATTCTAGGGACAGGTAATTGAAGTCAGACTACAATCTTAAAGACAACACACGACTTGGTAATCACCAGGAACTCTCTGTAGGGTGTGTATATTTGTGCTCATTAAAATCCAGACTGAGAACTGAAGATCTCAGATCAGTAAATGTTCCAACAAACTGATGACAGGGCTTCTGTATTTGGTACAGCTTACCCATAAAAATGATTAAGAATTGCTAATGAGGATTGGGAATATTTTCCTCCTGGCCAGGTGATCCAGGCAAACACTATTAGTATAATTCAATTGGAGACTACAGTTGTCTCAGTGCAGCAGCAGATTGTCTGCATTAGAAGCGCTGAGCGATTTCTCCCCTCTACTTTGCTGCTGGACACAAAGATGGTAGGCCATGTAGAACCATGCAGAGGCTTTAGAAATGTATATGTCTAAGCATCTTGTAACAGGATGACCATTAAACAAACATTTTGCCAATATCTCACAGTTCTAACCAATTTCAAGAACTACAGTTGACTGGAACCGGTCGAATGCTTGTACCTTCAGATGCTCCTTTAACCCAACAAACAGTCAATCCAAATGCTAAAGCCAACAATGGGTTTACGGCAGGAGTGTCGGGTGTCCAGCATTGTTTGATGGTTCTCCTAACCCAACACACTCACTAAACCTGACAATTAACTGGCAAGGTGAACCAGGTGTTTCTGAGCAGGGAAATCACCAAAACGTGCTGAAGTTCAACACCACTGGTTTATGAGGTTTCTGGGAGGTGTTGCCATAGTTTACTGAAGGTCAAATTGAGTCCAAGAAGGAAATAACTAAATAAAAGACATTGCTATCAAGTTTCACACACCACTCACAAAACAGGTCAGCTCTTTAGAACAGGTAAATTTTCACACAGATTTTGCTAAATTAAAACACAGAGACTCACACACGGTGTTAAACACAAACACTTCCCACCCTGTAGTTAGGATGGGATCTCACCTAGCACACGTGCTAACCTGAGATACTACATTCCAGACACTACTGTGTACTCACTTTCTGAGTTGACGGTCTTTAATGTAGGCAGTGCCTTCAACAGCTAAGCCACAGCACAGAAAAAGAGGTCAGGTGAGAGTTTAGATCAGAGAGAATATAAAGACAACAAGAATATGTCATACATAGCCTTCAATGGCTGGGAGCCCAAGACAGGATACATAGCTTTGCTCTCTCTGGGTGGGTAGGATGTAGAATTATGTGGCCAGGTTTGTTTTATGACCTGAACCTTCTTAATCCGTTATAACTGTCAGGCCACCACACCCAGCCGGTAAAATTTCGTTAATCATTGACCCGAATCCAATCCAACTTAGTCGGGTTGTCACTTTGTGAATCAAACCTGCTCTCGTACACAATTCTTCTAATAAGCTACTAGTACTTTTGTGCTGTGTTATTGGGAGGGTTCGAGATAGAGGGTGGGATTAAATACAACTAAATTCAGAAGAAAATCTTGAAAAACACCAAATCAAAATAATTTACAATGTTTATAGAATATAATGCACAGTGGAGGTTGTGCTCTTTGATTGGCTTTTGATAGTTTACAGAAGAAGAAATCATCTATTGGGCAATTTGAACTTTGAGAATGTATCAGAATCATCTTGGTTTGATCAGTACATTTATTAAATGATAACCAATATACTAATAAATATAACTAATTCTAACCCTATTCACAAACTCACCTTGAAGAAAACTTTTTTTTTTATGTGCAAGGGCATCTCTGCCCTTGAATGCCATGTTTGCCTGTATAGCAGGTTGATAAGGATGAAATGGTAAAGTCTGTGATACCAAATATTTTGTCCACTGTTGAAAATACATCTTTAGAAACAAAACATTATTTTTTACCCAAATATTGCATTTTGTTATATTTGGATCCAATATAAAAATCACCATCGCAGTTTTCTGATTTTGGAAGACTGTGAGGCTCATTCAGAAAGTTTTAGATTGCGGTTCTTGCAGTAGTTCAAAGCTTTGTAGTACTTTTTGTTTCAACTAGCTTCAGTTTCAGCTTCTTGACTGTGATACTTTCTGAACTTTCTGGTATTAAGTGGAATCCATTTTTCCTTCAATCAATTCAGTGTCCACTGCATGCCTGACTGCCTGCTCTGTGGCTTGCCTTGACTTCTACTGTTCCTTATCTGACAGTGTCAAAAATAAGTTTGCTATCTATTTAAAGTCTTGCCTTTCTTTGAACACAGTTTCCAATGTCAGTTCTTGACTTGTCCAATGGGTCCCAATGAGTCAGATATGGTCTGACAAGTTCTATAAATTGTATAAAACAAACTCACGAGTAATGTCCACTGCAATGTGCACTGCCAGTATGTTTTCAGAGAGTTTAAATAATTGTTATAAAATAATGTATTAATTTATTCGCATATAATCAACTGCACAACAATATTGAGAAAATGTTTATAATAGGTCGTGTATATATTGTATAAAACAAACTCACCAATAATAGCCGCTGCTATGAGGCGCACTGCACTATTTGGAGCCACGCAGTTGGGGTAGAATGGCTGAACCAGGTAGTTGGAGAAGGTAAGAGCAATGACAGCTTGGCAAGCAGGTTCTACAATAATGAGAGAAGTCCAAAGGCGAATAAAAGCCAGCAGTCCTCCAAAGGACTCCAGAATGTAGGCATAGCTGGCACCTGACTTGCGTATGGTGGTTCCCAGTTCAGCATAACAAAGGGCACCGAAGACAGAGAAAACGCCACCAATCGCCCAAATCACTAGTGACAGGCCAAAAGAGCCTGAATGAAGTAGCACACCCTTTGGAGATACAAAAATACCTGAGCCAATCATATTCCCCACAATGAGACAGACGCCATGCAGCAGAGAGATCTCTTGTTTCAGACGCATGGAACTGGTGGAGGTTGTGTCCACTGGTTTCTCCATAACTGGAGTTGCTGTTACTAAAAAAATGGTAAGGAGGGTACAGATTCACAAACACGGAAGTCTTCAGTTATGGTTCATCGTCTGTTCTCAGTGGATTACATCTGTAAAAATACAAAACAAACCAAAAATAACAATCAGC
Source organism: Ladigesia roloffi (assembly GCA_037577295.1). Classification (NCBI taxonomy): domain Eukaryota; kingdom Metazoa; phylum Chordata; class Actinopteri; order Characiformes; family Alestidae; genus Ladigesia; species Ladigesia roloffi. The sequence continues at coordinate 14,775,340 of JBBKCR010000134.1, forward strand.
AAACCATGAGCTATTCTCACAAGTTATTGTTTTTTTTTATTATTATTTAACACTTTTTACAGCTGAAACTCACTCTAAGACACTGACAGAATACCTGTGCTTGTTTTAAGACATTTGCCTAGGTAAACTTAAGCTCTTTTGGGGTGATGTAATCAAGGGTTTATCTGTGTGAAATCGTTAGTAAGTTAAACCAACCTCCCCACAATCAGGATTTTGCTGGGTGGCTGGCTCCACTTCCTCACGTTAATTTATACACATATACACACACACACACACACACACACACATATACACACACCACACACACACACACACATACATATATATATATATACACATATATATTTTTTTTTATTATTATTTTTCTCATTTACCTGTAAAGATCAAGGTTAATGTGTATTCAGACAAGTACTTATTACTATAATACTTATTTTATTAATTTAAAATAAGGCCACTCATGCATATCTATATTTACACATACTGCACAATAGTTTCATTTGATTTAGACGAATTTCTTCTTTACCCAATAATTAAAAGTTAATAATTAGCCTAAGCGTTTGTGCGTTCCAACTGGTTTATAATTGCTGTTTTACCCATTTTATAAATAATGTACGGGTCTGTGATTATATTTATAACAACACCTTACGCATTTACAACAATCCACATCAGAACACACGCTTAAACATATCATCGGGTATTTATGACTTAAGAAACCCTGTCCTAAGTTAGGGTTTCTTTAAACCCCTCCCGAGTACGGACGCCATGTGGACTATCAGAGACAAGTTTCACTTGTGTTAAATGATAGTGTCTTTCCTCCTTTGGGTTAAAACATAGTGTCGTGTTTCTCCGACTGGACGCTTTGGACCACTCTTGACTTGACGTTCATAAACAGAATGGATTTATAGTATGATTGGTCTTTTTATTCACGGTCAGGTTCTTCCAAAAACAAGACTGCACCCCAACCTAAAAACCCTGCTTCTCTTTTACATCAACTGCTACGCTACATCCGGAAGAAATTGGCTTTACGCGCCACCACCAGCTACAAACGCATCTATGAAACACAATACAGCTAGAAAACGAGAGACTCAACTACACGAGGTCTCTTGTATCTGAAACCAGGCATCGACGTAATCTACCTACCTCATTTCATATGAAGCTCGTGGTCTGTCTTTACCCGGCTAATCAGCTCACAAATTTGGTAACGTTACTCCAAGCTTCAGGACTGGATTTCTCTCTAACCCAGACTAAAACCTGTTTTTAACCCCCACCCATCTGTGCTAGAAGTCCATCTGTTGCTCAATAATGACCCAAAAGCTTGTTTTCCCCATCAGAGGGTGCCACATGTCTAGTTCCTACTATTAGCCAGTACGTAGCTAAGCTAGCTCAAAATTGTAACATTAGTAATTTTACAGTGGTAACATTAACGACAATAGTAACGTGACCACATCCTATATTGTTAAAACTGGAAGAAATAAGGATAACAATTTACACTACAGAAGAACCTGGTAAGTGACGCAATGCAAGAATGCAAGCTGATCAATAACAGTCCTTGTTTTATCTTTAAACCTTTATCGTACCTGGGCTGAGTGATGATGGTGATGATGTGATGATCAGAGGTTGTGGTGGTGGTGGCGGTGCCCAAGTATGAGGCTCCACGTTGGAAGCAAAAGCTCAAGCTATCTGGAGGCTGTTCTAAGGTTGAAGAGCTTTAAGAGGCGAAGAGTCTGGTCTCCTCCTACTCCTCCTTCCGCCCCTACAGCTCTGGTGATGGTGGGGATGGAGAGGAGAAGATTGGCTAACTTTTCAGACCCCTGTAGTGTTCCCTACCAACTCCCCACTTAAAAAATAATTAAATAAAATTAAAAATAAATATCATATCGTTTTTTAAACCCCAGTCTCACCCACAGGCACAAAATTGTTTTTGGTCACAATCACCTCCCCCTTTTCGATAAACAAATGAATAGACAAATAAATAAATCACATTAAACACCCAGGTCTGGAATTTGTGAAGAGGGGTATAGAGAACATATGTTTAGGCTAATCTTACATATACATTAGGAATATTAGTGACAGCAGTTAGTCTGGTCATGGACTTCCCAAATACTTCTAAATCTAAAAAAGGATTGTGTGAAATGGATTTTCCGCTAATGTAGATAGGCCTTGTCAGGTAGACTACACTTAATTTTTGCTTCATTTATTATAATTTTGTCATGCATCTTTTGCATTGAAACGCTGTGAAAAGCCCTGGAATCAGTTTATTTGTTATTATTTGTTTATTTCCCCTACAATAACATTGTATGTACATTTACTCAAGTATTCTTTGTTATCTTTCTCAACTTAATCCTGTTGTTTTGTTGCTCCTGATAGATGGTGCTGTGAGCTCAGGATTTTGGAATGTGCAAATTTTGGTTGTTTTATCTGGAATGGCTCCATATTTTTAGTTTTATATATATGTACTTTGTTTTATTATCATTATTATTAGTATTATTATTATTAGTATTAATAATATTAGTTTTAACTATTATTCATAACATGAGGAGTCCGAATATTAAAGGTTATAACCATCATGGCTCATTAGTCAAATTTCTGATGTAAGGCCTCATTTTCTATTTGCTTTCAATAATATTTTTCATTTACTCATTCATAGCTCTTTCATAACCAGTTCTTTGTGCCTGGCCATTTATAGATATGAATAATTCAATTCAGTGGTCACCAGGCCTGCTGACCTTTGATCCCTCCTGATTGTTGTAACTATTGGCCTCAGAACCCCTTGATTAGCTCAGTGAGGTGATTTAGGTTATGGATGGAGACCAGATAAAACCTGCAAGAGGGGAGCTGTTGACCACTGATTATATTAATGATTCTTTGTGATGCAAAATAATTTACAAAGGTATCACTGCCACCTCGTGGTGGAAAATATAGCTGCAGCACAGATGTGTCTAGGAATTCTTAGACATTCAAGTGCCATTTGGGCCACTCGACTTCAGAGTGCTATACACAGTCAGGTCCAGGAATCTAAGCCCCCTTAATGAAGTTAAAGGTTGTGGAAAAATGGTTATACATTTTTCGTAATTATCATACTAATACGTGGAAAATAACTTTAAATTTAAGATGAAAATAAACTAAGCTCTTGGTAAAAAAATTTCTTAAAACATATGTGTTATAATGAATGATGAAGGGGAGATGAAGGATTGCCTGTTTCCAGGCAGAAGCTTTCAAGTCTATCAGAAAGAGTCAGTCAGAATCTAACAAAAGCAGGGGTTATATAAATTATAGACAGTGAGAATTAGAACTGTGTGCAGAAGAGAGTAAAGGAGAGTGAATAGGAAATATGGGGGGTCAGTTTGTAGAAGACACTTGAGTAGGACTTTTTTAATGCACATTGTATAACAACTTATGCCATTCTTTTATTTGAACTTATGCTGCATTGCGTATCATTTTGGACTACTGATGTCTTGTTGCAGTGCTGCATACTACTCTATATCTGATTTTACTATATTTTGTGTAGGGTGTCCTTGAGTGACATAAAAGTTATCTGTTAATAAAATGGATCATTATTATATGCTGGATGACATGTGAATATTTTTTGCTGTTGGCTGATTTATGAAGGTCAATAGATTTTGTGGTATTTCATTTATGTATAAACTAATCATGCTGATGAAGGACAATAGGAACTGGGCCTCTGTGACACCAGTCTTCATCAAGCTGACAGTGTGCACCAGTCTTTTACAGCTGACAGTGTGCAAATCATTACAGAAGTATGCAACTGAAATAAGTCAGGCAAATAAAAAGCCTTACAATGAGATCATATTTGATTGGATATTTGATTAAACTGATGGATTCTTTCAGCTTCTATCATTTTCATGAGGCCTGGCATTACTTGTATTACTAGTGCGTGACAAATATCCAGGACTGAGGCTCAATTCATATGCTGCTGTTCTGTCTATGTGCTGCTTTGTTCAGACCACACAGTTTTTATTATTCATACTGCAGACGCTACTTCGTTCATAATTCATATGACACATGCCTATAGCCTGTGCATTTTCAGTGGTAGCTTGACTGCACATATATGTGCATTATTTATAAACTCTGGTTGAATGTGAACATTGTGTAATACTAAGAAATATCCAATCCTATATAAACCCCTAACATTTATTTTTCTCCTGATGTGTGTGGACATACATACACACATACACATACAAAGATATATAAAGACCCAAGTATAACACCTTCTCCATTACCTCTTATTGGTTTTGATTGGTTGATGTGTACATTTGAGTGTTCATTATAATGATTCTGTAAAGTGCTTATTGATGTAGGACAATAAAATGGGGCACATAACTTAATAACATAATAAGCAATGGCCAGTCAGGTAAGCATTCAAAAGAAGGCATCATCTGTCAATATTGATTATATAATTATGATCATTTTTTGTACACATAATTTACAATAACATTTATAAAATAGTCTATTCCTACTGTGTTGAACCATATATGTCATTATTTCTTCACAGAACAGCGGGTGAGTGTCAGGACACCACAGTAGCCAATTACCTGAACTACCTCTGTACAGATGAAAGGAACCTGCCAACCCGTGCAGCAAAATTGTGTCAAATCATCACCCACATCTTAATTTTGGGCATTTAATCCCCCTACACAACAGTTATATCAGGGCAGGATAGTAATCGTAAACATTGCACAATAACATTAAAAGTTGTAATGTTTAAAGTTCAGCTATTTTTTGTCATTAAAAATGGTCCTGTTTATATTTTAGTCATGTTTATTTAGTTGTTTACTTGTTCTGAATGTGTGTGTGTGTGTGTGTGTGTGTGTGTGTGTGTGTGTGTGTGTATGAGTGTGTGTATGAGTGTGTGTATGAGTGT
>JBBKCR010000134.1:14780321-14791032 GCA_037577295.1 Ladigesia roloffi
TTGTTTTGGGTTTGTGTGTGTGTGTGTGTGTGTGTGTGTGTGTGTGTGTGTGTGTGTGTGTGTGTGTGTGTGTGTGTAATCTCATTATGCTCTGTTGTTAATGCTAAGTGAAGGACCATCCCTCGCCCACCGCATCTTTTTTCATTGTCTTTTAGACCAAGAGTGCCGCAGAAAGAGGGAAGAATAGATTTTGACAAACTGCAGTTCTTATGCTCATGATGGATATACTAACAGGTCCAAGTGTATTTAAACAGCACATTATTTATTTATACATTACACACAAAAGGTTATTCAATATGAATTACTTTAATATAATAATGAAAACTAATAAACCAAAATAAAATCAAAATAGAATAAAATAATGAAGCCTTTTGTGCCTTTTGTTATTTGGCAGTTTTGAACTTCTATTCACTTGTTCTCAAGGTCATTTTTCATAGAAATAGCTATGTTGTCACTTGAGTAAAGCTTTGACTGCTTGTCTCTGATCAGCTGTTGTAGATGCAGTTGTTTGCTAAAGCATTAGCCTGGACTGTTTTATCTATAAGCAGTGTAATAAAGTAGAAAATCCATATTTTGGCAAAGAAATACACAATTCAAATGTTCAGCAACTGCATGTAATTGATTTTGCACTGGAGCTACGAAGCTAATGTAGCTGGCAAAACAAGAAAAGAGATCACACGTCTCTCTGTGTTGCTTCTGCATTAGCAAAGAAAACACTACGTTTGAACTGCTGCTCAAATTTCCACAGCCTTTCTTTAAAAAACATCAACATTACTTACAGTCCAGGCTTTGCCATGGCTTGGCATTCTGACAATGCTTTCCTTAACACCAGTAGGTTAAACTGAATGCTAAAGGAGACCAAAATATTGTTTTGGTCTCCTTCCAACACTGTGAACCGAGTCTGGGGAAGAGCCTTATCTATGGCAGCATTACTGTGCCCCACTACACAAAGCAAGGTCAATGGAGGAGATTAAAGGACATGACTCAGAGACCTGACCTCAACCTCATACACACCTTTTTGGAATTGAGACTGTGAGCCAGGCCTTCACATCCAGCCTGATCTCAGAAATGCTCTGAAGAAAAAATAGGCACAACATCTCCCAGAAATGTGTGTCTTCCAGGAACAGAGGAAGCTTTTCTAGCTGCACATAGTGGACTATCTCCATATTAAAGTATGTATGTAATTAAATTCCATGGTGGTCTAATGATCAGCCGTTCTACCAAGCTGTCGCTTTAAAACGAGATTTGAGCTGGAAACAGTCGGTTCAACCTGGCAACCCTGACCTTCCCTATCCAATCTGATGCTGGTGATGAATTCCTGGGCCCCGCCTCTCTCTCCTTTCTCTCCGCACCCAGAGCTTCGATCTGCTGACTCAGTGCCTTACGGCGGTCCTGTTTCTCTACACCGTTCAGCAGGACGCACGCAGCTCTGCCCCGGCTCCAACTGCAACCATGGCTAAGACTGCAATCGGTAAGACCTGCTGTTTTATTCTGGGGTATTTTTTGAGACACCGCTGTGTTGGAATGAGTTGCCTGATGCTGGGAGATGCTCCAGGAGGCGACACCCTTAATGCACAAAAGCCGCACTGGGGACCGCTGTATAGATTAACACAGTGGTATGTTTCTTGTAATTAGTGAAATGGTATATTATCCTTTTTTTTTGCTGTCTCAAGTTCTGTCCTTGTGTGTTTTGTCAGCCTGTTGGCTTTTAATAGGTGTGCACGTCAGTAGCCTAGATCTTTCGCTGATGCGCGATGCACCACTTTTTTGCCAAAAAAATAAAGTAATAAATATATTTGGCAGTAAAATGCCTAATGAAATGTATTAAAGTGACCAGGTTAGTGTGCACGAGCAGGATGCTGCAGCACGTGCCGCCTTGAGCCTCGAGCCTGACCCAGCATAATGCAGAAGGACCCCACCCAAGATCCAGGGCGCTCCATATGATCGACCACGGCTGAACAATGAGGGACGCAGCACAGGCCATACGCCCCCTCTCATTTTTCCATCACTGAGATACAACAGAGCCTGTACAGCAATTAAAAATGTGGGTGCAGCATCCCCCAGAGCAAGCTGTCAGCACAAAATAGGAGCTGTAAAAAACCCACCATCCCTTATCAGCCCTTATGGTGCATTTCGGATATTTTTCACCGGCTTCTGTCACTGGCTGAGTCATTTACGTGCCTACACTGCAGTCAGATTTGCTCTTATTTTTCTTATGGAGACATTCCATGCCCACTTTTATTAGCACAGACCTTTTTAACTGAATTTCAGCTTTTTCCACAGGCCTGGTGTTTATTACCTTTCGCTGACCTGCTCCTGTTCATCTGTGGTGCTTATTTACTAACAGGATGAACCATGGATCTGGAGCCTTTTGTGTCACCGCCTCCTATATGAACTGATTAATTAGATCACAAGATGATTTGGATGATTAATTCATGAGCAGATCTTTTCATCAGACGCATGTGTTTCTGGCTAGGACACTGCCATCTGGAGTGATGACTGATGGATAGGGGCGTCCATGCAGTCAGAGATCCCTGTAATAAAAATGTGCATGGCCTCAAGTCTTCTGGACCATAAACATGTCGTTTTGCTTCTGGAGATTTGGACATGAAGAGTGGGGTGGGCCAGGCAACGGGTGCATGCTGGTCTCATTGAATTATGGGTAGATGGTGGGGTGGTGGATCAGTGTTGCTGGGGCTGTGGGCGAGGCTCGCTTCTCTGGCTGTCATTTCTTGTCACCTTAAAAATGATGGCTGTGAACTCAGAGAAGCCTTTATTGTCGTTTAAGGGAGACTGGCATCTATACTTAAAGAATGGAGCAGTCACATTTATCCATGGTATTATGGTTAGGGCTATTACTACTAATTATAATCACAAATGAAACAATATCTTGAATAATTTGATTATAATTAATAGAGTAATAAGGGATTTTAAATGAACAAACTGAACAATAGCAGACAATTAATAATATTTTATCAGAGATTCCAAAATATCATTTGTGTCAAAAGAAAATGTAAGAAAGGCCTGAAGGAGAAGATGTGTGTGTTATCATCATATACAATTGCATCCCATCATTTCTGGTCAATGGAGAAGACCAAATTTAACCAATAATTTTATTTTTTATAAATATTTTGAAAACTGAACCATCTGGAAAGCACTAGTTATGTTTAGGCCTGACAAAACAGAGCAAAAGACAATCAAATGAGAAAGGACATCTAAACAGACAATGGAATCTTTATACAGGGAGTACAGGATTTCTCAATTAGCCAGATAAACTAAGCCAAATTGGGGAGGATTGTTTCAATGGTGATGTCCTTTGTCTCTTTTTCTAAGTAACCTATTTAACTGGTTTACTTTAACTAAAATGGCATATCCTGCTTTGTGGAATACCACCTAGATCTTACTTATATATTTGTCCTGGAACCTGAAATGAATGTAAGGCCATATGGTAATTTCTAAAACCCTGCTCACCAAACCCAAATCCTGATTGTGGTGTCCCACGCTTGCGAAAGAGATCAAAGAGAGAAATGTGTAAATATTTTGTTACTCAGAAATTATTATTTAGTCTTCATTATTAGAGCCATGCATTTCATATCCTCCCCCAGGCATGAGGAATGTATAAGGTTGGGTGTGACTAATCCAGTCTGGTACACAAATCCAGTAAAGCCACATAAAGAAGTGATGTGTGTAGCAAAGGCACCGATGCCCTGAAATGCTCTGCAGCTGCAAACTTAGAGATAAGAGATACCAGGAAACCTGCAAACCACAGGGGTGTGGCCAGACATTAAACTGAATCTCTGAGGAGTAACGCTTTGGTCTCCTATGTCTAGCCATCATGCCAGTTCCTCTCGAGCTTTTCAGACAAGCACGACTAATATTTGAGACTTGTTTGTGTTCACAAAGTCACAGATAAAAGAATATTGTCATGTCTGCCTTGGGTGATAGTTTCCGTGGGACTAGCCGAGCTGAAAGGAGAAGGTCTGCATCACTGCACTGGACGCAGGGTGTGTGTGTGTGTGTGTGTGTGTGTGTGTAAGTGTGCATGGGGAGGGTGATTATTGATTTCCAGGGTGGCCGTGCTGATGCATTTTCAAAGAAGCAACACAAAAGGCAGCCCTGTTTTTACTTATGTTGCTTTTGTAGTCTCCGTGTTATTGTAGACAATTTGCTGCGCGTGTCACTTCTCGAATGGAATGGAATATTGAATGGAGTGTTGACAGAAACGCATATCTTCTCTGACATTAACAGCCATAATATGGCCAAAAAAGCAGTGCTACCAAAAAAACAGTGTTTAAAAAAACAGTGCTAATATATTGTTGCTTCCATAACAAAACCTCATATCTATAAATTCAGTTTCCTCATGGAATAAGAAAAGAAGGACCTTAACCCATTCATTATGATTCAACACACAATGTACAGGGCCACAGTAATTTCCTCATGGTATAAGGAAATAAGACTAGGACAAAAACAAGGGGTGATTGAGAGCACCGATATGTAAATAATATATTTAATATTTTTCATATTATTGCATATATAACAGTATATATTAGAATCATATTCATTTGAATTGTAAAGCTGATCTACTGTTTAGGATATGTGTTTGCAAGCATTGTGGGCGTGGTCTCTGGGGTTGGCCATCAGAGGCCATTTTCCAAATAATGTCCTGAATTTTTAGCACTTTCAAACCACAGAGGGACATCAGGTCCTGTCTGACGTTTCCTTTTTGACTTGCTTACCAGCCAGTTAACCTGAATTACATGCTCCACTGAACTGCCAATCTTCCTCATTTCTGTCTCACTGAAGAAGTGAGGGGGAAATGGCTGCTTGTGTGTGTGAACGCTCAGCGTGAGCACTCAATATTTGGCTGCCAGAGCCCCTCTACCACCCCTTTTTTCTGCCTGAGGGTTCATAATCATGGTGGAGGCGCCTCCCTCTCTTCGCTGCCTCTGGTGTCTGATGCCTTAGTGTGTGGTGAAGGATTAATAAGTTCAGGGAGAGGAGGGGCTGATCAGATTCCCTCTGATAGTGCAGGCTGGATGGAGAGCTGGAGCAGTGCAGGATGTGGTATAAGTGTTCCTGCAGCACTTTAAAAATAAAGATGCCAGAGATGGTTGTTTCATGTAAGGCTGGGCTGCTATTCGTTATCATGATATTGGTTTCTGAAATACAGATATGCAAATGAGCCTCTAACCAATCACAGTGTTTCTGACAGTGCAGCCAATCACAGCTCTGATGAATCAAAGTCCTTGTGTAATCCAATAAAAGTCTACTTTTTTACCATTAAAAGTGATGGCAAGTTGGTGCATGGATGGGTGAGGCTAAACTGCTGTACCTTGACATATATTTAAATGTGTTGGTTTTGTGACATCACAAAACTATGATCTAAAAACAGGCAGTTTTCAAAGTCAATTACGTATGGACTGTATGGGTGAGAGAATTAAAGGTACCATTTGAAACAATATTTGCAGACTTTACAGGCTTTTTAATTCAAGAAAAATGATGATATGTGCCCTTTAATATCATGAAAGGCATCACTGATATTTTGTACTTATATTTTGCCCATATTGGTGAAATGGAAGAAGCACTTTTTGGTACCTTAACAACATATTATCGGGTAATGAAATGTTAAACCTTTTTGAAGTCTGCAGAACCTTCATGTAATCTAAGGGACCTAGACATAAGCGATCCACCACCCTGGAAAATAAGAATTTCCTAATAAGAATAAAAATAAGGAGATGCATCACTTAAATCGCAGAACAACACATTTCTCAGTGTTTGAAATTTGTCAAGACCACCAAATCTAGAGTGAGCTACCATTTTAGATTAACCAAATCAAACCTGTACAAGCGAAAACAAAGGCGTCTCAACCAGTTACACTTGTCCAACGTACTCTTAATAAATAATGCAGCTCTTTTTTGGTGCAGCAGGAGGAATTCTATGGGGAATATGGTTGTTCGGGGAACAAGAGCATTTGAGGACATGGCACCCCCCTCTCTCTCCTCTGAGGCTTCAAAAACAGCCCACTAAAATGGAGACAATGCCTCTGCTAATTCAGCCCTCTGAGAAACCTGCTTTGATGCTGTTTTTCATGTGGATTTGTTGAATATTTATTTTCCTCGATGCAAGAGGATCTGATCTGTAATAAGCATTAAGGGACTGAGATAGCAAATCTAGGCCAAGGACTGTGTTTTGATGTGGTGTGTTTCCCTGCAGCTTACAAAGAGAAGATGAAGGAGCTGTCCCTCGTCTCCCTCATCTGCTCCTGCTTCTACCCAGAGGCCCACAATAAGATGATGGCCGAGTTTGAAGGTAGGAAATGAAAATGATAAAGAGGTTGTCCAATAACATTGGCATCAATAAAAATGGATGTAAAGTGCTCGTCCATTTCATACTTTAACACATTGTGGAGCTCTTAGTTTACGTATCTCATGTAAAACATTTATTAGACGTTTTCATTTTGATCAAGGTCAATAACGGTCTCACAGATGCTTTGAGTTACTTTATAATGCAACTTTAATGGATATGTAAGCTAATTCCTTCCATTAATCCACAAAAGTCTTATAATGAATCCCTGTTCTCCATGGCCATATGTCTCACCTTGCTTACTGTGCACTCAGACATGAAGGTCAAGCCCATTAACAAGCGGGCCTCTGGCCAGGCCTTCGAAGTGATCCTGAAACCTCCATCTCCCACGTCTGAGGTGGGCTACAGCATCACCAATCCCCCCAAGAAGAGAGATGTTTCTCTGGATGACATTCAGAAGAAACTGGAGGCAGCAGAAGACCGAAGGAAAGTGAGTGATTGTTCAGATTGTTGCCAAATTCAGTTATTTTATTTCTTTCTGATATTTCTTTGTGATTTTATGATGTACTCCTAACGGACCATTTTGAAGGGCTCAGCCTTAATTGTACCTAAATGTATTCAATTTATACATACATTTGTACAGTCTTTAGAAGCCTGTATACCATTTTGCTACAATTGTCTCACTTTATAAATGGTAAAGTGGTTTTATAGGTGTAGCAACTTTAGTTGCAATGGACTTTATGTGATTTCTTTAGTAAATGGTTAGGAAAATGTAACAATTTCTAGAAATTTCTTCATTCTGGGCCAAAATTACATATTGACATTATTGATTTAATTTGTCCTATCAAACCCAGGCCACCAAAGATGATTTCATTTGGAAGTTTCTAAAGGGTTATTGACAGGTTTTGCCTCCCCTTCAGCTTGTCAGCCATTGATTAGGATTATCTTCTAGGAAGTGACTGTCCAGATGTCCTCCACCGTTCTTCACACACACTGTCCTCCACTCGTCCTCCCTCCTCCCTCACTCTATATCTCTTTTTGTGTCTGCAGTCTCAGGAGGCCCAGGTGCTAAAGGCTCTGGCTGAGAAGCGTGAACATGAGCGGGATGTGCTGCTGAAAGCCATGGAGGAGAATAGCAACTTCAGCAAGATGGCAGAGGAGAAGCTCACTCTGAAGATGGAGCACATCAAGAGGAACCGCAAGGCTCTCCTCATGGCCATGCTGGAGCGCCTACAGGAGAAGGTGAGCTCACTCCAGAATAAGGAAAAAAAACGGATAAGTGGATAAGGGTTAAGACAGGTTAAGACTGTGATTATATAGAGTGTGAGGCTGTAGTGTAATTTTCTTATTGATTTCAGAGTGTTTCAGTTAAAGTGATTTGAATTGAATTGGAAAGTTGACATGTCTGTGAAAGAAGATGGTTAAAGTAATGAACGTTTAAAATATGTGAAGTAAATCATATATTAAAAGAGAAATCATTGAACCACAGAATGACACCCCACATGAGAACAGTGTCCTTGACAGCCTCAATGCTGAAGTAGCTAGAAAACATGTTCATCTAATTAGTTACAGTAACATTCATTGATAGTAAAAACAGTATGCCAGAAGGCAAGCCTAAGTGGAGAGGCTTTATTGGACACCATTTTTTATTGGTCTCAGAATAATGATAAACAGTTTAAGCTTATAAACATTAGCTATGTAGGCTAATATAGTGATCTTTGTAATTATTATTTCTGAATGTATTCTTGGGCGACCACTGCAAACAGTAAAACTGTGATGGATCCCTAGTTGTTCATACCAGATATTAACATTCGTCACAAACGATCGTTGTGTGACATTGGGACGCATTACAAATGTTCTTAATATTAATTATAACATTTGTTTACATAAACCTCTTATCACTTTCACAGTTGGTCGGAGTAACTGGATCACAATGTGGTTTGTCCATTTATGATCAAGTCACATGTTAGTGCCATGTGGGAACAAGGCCCTAAAAAGAAAGAATATATATTTTAACAATTAAAAGCTCCTTGACTGCCAAACAAAGATTCCCGATTTTATCTATGTTTTACAGTAAAAGCCTACAAAATGGTGTGTTTTTGTTTTATGTGCAGGAAAGGCGTGCCCAGGTGGTGCGCAGGAACAAAGAGCTGCGGGAAGAGCTGACAGCATGAGCAACTCTTTACCTTTACTGCGCCCTCTCTAACCCTCTATCCCCCTCTCCCCCCTCTCCCCTTCTGCCTGGCCACCAGCCCCATGTAGAGAATAAGACATGGACACCCTCCTTCCCCGAACCCACCCACCGTGAGGGAGAAGGACCGACTCCATCCCTCACCAACACCACACCCCCCCACCGACCCCCAAAAAGAGAAAAAACAAGTTACCATGCATCCCATTGCTCCTTAAACAAGAATGTTTTTGCTCGAAATTTGAAAAGAAACCAGTGAAAGTTGATATTTTATTTTGTAAATACTTCCTTTTTTGTTATATATGAGACTACAGAAGTATTGCAGTGTGCCATTTTTATAGTTTCCTCTCTCTCTCTCTCTCTCTCTCTCTCTCTCTCTTTCTCTCTTTCTTTCTCTCTCTGTATTAATGGATGTAATTCATTTCCTCTCTCTTTATCTCTCGAATCTGCTGCAGTTTCTCTCGTACCAGGCTTTGGTGTTTGTGAGTTTTCAGCTAGCTGACATTTTGCAGTTTCACCTTTTTCAACCCCAATGGCCATGTTCGTATCTGTGTCCATGTGGAGAGCATAAGAATTCACAGCACGCAAGCACACACATACACACACACAAACACACATTTCTGATGCTTAAGAAGGGTAGATTACGCGCAGGTTTCATATATGAGACAGCTCTCACCGTCCGTTCGTTTATCTGGTTCTCTAGCTCTTTTCATACATGTGGCACTGTTCATTGACGGACATACACACACAGCCCATTACGTGCACACACTCCGGACACGAAACGACATAGCGAACATGACCTATAGCTCAGGAGGAGCTTGCTAAATCTTCGGCTTCAACTTTGCCTTCGTCACATGACATCTGTGCCTCGTGGTCATTTTGGTTTGATAGAACAGAATGAGACTGAATGAGAGGTGAACTGTGTTCGCTTATAGAATGCCAGAAAAGAACAAAGGCAAAAATGAGCACAATATGGACCGCTAGTTCTAATATCAGAACAAAAATAACACAAATAACTTAGTTGTGCTCAAAACTTTGTGAACACCTGGTCAGATTTTATGTTTTATCGATTTCTCAAGAGAAAATAAGCTGCACTGTACACTTCTGCACACAAAAGAACACACATTCTCACATATTAGTGCACCGTTATTGTGTATTTGCTGAATTTAAATAGCTGGGCCCCTACAATCAACTTCCAACCTGTCCAGGGTGTTTCTTTGCATCTCACCCTGTGACTGTTGGGATAGGTTCCAGCCCCCATTATTCCCAGTACTGGTAATGGTAAGCCTCTGAATGAACATAGCAGAAAAAGTAAACCTAGAATTTTTTTATATTTTATGGTTTGGTTTTTCCTATGTGTTCAAATTGACCAAATCAACAGAAACGGCACTAAAATGCCACATACGAGTGTGTATAAAATGGGTATTGCGACCCACTTTCACTTAGAAAATCAACAGGACATGTAATTTGACCAGGTTTTTTCAGACTTTAGCATGTAACTGTACATATGAACACCATAGGGGTCCTAGAAAGAACAGAAAATAAAGTGACCTCCCTGTTTCATCCATACATAGGTGTGTGTGTGACTGTGCATAAGTGTGTGTGTGTGTCCAAAGTGATGTGGGAGTGTGTCATTATTCCTGGTGCGGGTGGAGACCCAGTAACACACAGCCTCCTTCGGCATCCTCCTCTTCTCCTGTTTGTGTGCTTTCTTCTCTTAACACATATATCTTTGTGAGCAAGCTGTGGTGAATAAAGGTTTGGGGTTCTGTAAATGAGAGCATGTGTCTGAGACTCTTTACTCTTCCTTTACTTCTCACCATGTCACATGGCATCAGAAAGCAGTTTGAAAACCAGATGCAATTTTTAAATCTGCCTTATAACACGTGAAGAGAGCAATATGAAGATTAGATGAGACTATAACGCCTTTCGTCTGTAAAACATCAACAAGCCTGGATCTGAGATATTTTCGACAAAAGAAGAGAAGGCTTGTTAATCAGAATTTGCCCCAAAAGGCCATAACCTTATCTAGGAGAGGCAATTACTCT
This sequence comes from Ladigesia roloffi, assembly GCA_037577295.1. NCBI lineage: Eukaryota > Metazoa > Chordata > Actinopteri > Characiformes > Alestidae > Ladigesia > Ladigesia roloffi. Next base: position 14,790,861 of record JBBKCR010000134.1, read on the forward strand.
AGTTATTTCTCTTGGTTATCTGTTATTTTTTAGCTTCATAAGTATTGTGTGGATCAAGTGCAGCAAAACTGAAGCACCAACAAGTTTGGGTAATTGAAATTACAAAAGGAGAATTTCAGACCATTCAAGTTAAATGATTAGTGTTTCCAAACACAGACACACACACACACAT
>JBBKCR010000134.1:14791110-14807187 GCA_037577295.1 Ladigesia roloffi
AAATGCAAACAATCAAGAAAGCAGTAAAAGTATAAAGATTTGTTGTGTTTGGCCCATGGATGCCTCTGATCATTGCTTGGATTTGTGAGCAATACTACCATGAGTGACCAGCAGATGGCGACAGATGCCTTAATTACAAACAGCGCCACTGTAAAATTCAAAGCTGGAGTTCAATTAAGGATGATAATTTCGCTAAAAAGGTAAAGACCCCCAGTTCAGTATTATAACGTTCATACTAACTGATATTCGCGAACTTTAGCTCTCTTTTAATTGCGTTATTTTTATAAGCTAGTCTTCGATTGGAGTGCCCTTAACCTTTCTTTCATTCTGAAGCACTAATTTACTCTCCAGTGACAGACTTCATGAAAAGGTGTATGACAGAGACATTAAAGGCTGGCAGGGCTGGGGGACATAGTGTGAGGGAGGTAAAATAGAAAAGGGGGGATACAGCGTGCGGGAGGCAGGGAGAAACAGAAAGGAGTGTATCTTGGCATCGGGGTGTGTGTAGGAGGAGGATCTGTTTTACGGATTTGGCTGGCAGTCACACAGAGCTGCAGTAGCGTGGGAGTCCAGCACACCAGGAGTTTGTGTGCGCTGCTGCGATGGCTCCAGGACAAAGCTGCACTGTGCAGCCGTCTCCTCCCTTTCCTACTTCTCTCACTCATTCCTCTATCCCTCTCTCCTCTCTCGCAGCTCTATCCCTCGCTCTCTCCTTCCCACGCGGCCTGAGCCAGCGCGGCCTGCCATTGTCCAGGATATCCCCTGGCTGTTAATGGCTTCCTGAACACATAGAGAGGCCACAGAGGCCCTGAGGCCACATGATAGCACACTCTTTCTTCTTCTCTCACACATACATGCATACATACCCCCACACACATATTCTGATTCTGCCACCTGGAGATGTTTCCACTGCCTGCTCAGTGTTCCATCTTATTCCGCTCAGTTAATCAGTCATCATGGCAATAAAATGATAATAATAGTAACGATAGTAATGATTACAGATTTACTACCATACAACACTACTCAGCCCACTCTGTTCTCACCATTAAGAGGGTGTTTTTTTATTGAAATGCTCTGACTATTCCTTAAGTATCCAGTACATGTGAGCCTAAATTTGAACATATTTAAATATAAATGAGAGCTAAATAGATGGTGAATGCTCAGGAGAGTACATGGACACACAGTAACTAGTTGCACGCATATGCTTTATTGCAAAAAGAGGCCAAAATGTGAGTGAGGAATACAGGCCACAACACTGTCAGGTTTGTCTGCGTATTTTCCTTATTCAGGAAACATCAAATAAACAAACACCACTGAATAGTTTATTATACTTTTTGTGACAACTACCGTCTGATAAAGATTTGCTGTGTGTGATGCTTTCACCGCTAAGAGAGAGTAGACTTAGTGGTCAGAGGAAGGGTGTATGTTACCGTTTTAATTTGTATTTTCATCAGTTTTGTCCTAAAGCACGACTGAAGCATTGCAGTGCCATTTTCCATGGTTTATTTAGTGCAGTTTTCAGACTGTCCCTTGTAAAAATCCGTCACCATTAAAAAAAGTGGGTGTTTAGCAGTGATTTGACCCCAATGACTGGCTACCGCAGAAGTATTTAATATAAATAGATGTGGTGAAAAAAATGTTGCAGGTCACAGACAAAATGCAAACAATTTGTTTGAGATAAACATTTTTGCATAGTTTTACTGTATATATTTACAGAAGAGAAATTCAAACCATACAGCCAAAGTCATACACCATGTAGTATCAGTGATTGCATAGCTACTCAACACCATGGAGATGCTCAATACAAACAAAATACAACCTCGTATCTTGCCTAGATCTGAGAGGGAGTACAATAACAGACTTATATTTCACCCCAGAGGCATGTGGCTTCTACAGAATTTAATTTTAAAGATGTAAATTAAAATACTGAGACAGGGCGAGGGGCACAATCTTCCTTTCAATTGTAACTTCACATGGTTTTTTGTTGTTCACTTTACCATCTCCGAGTGCCATCTACAATATTTCAGTACCTCAGCCCCCAAATACACCTATCTCTTTATCTCTCACTCTGTTTCAATTAATAGCAAAGCAGGGCATTGTACCAGCAGAGCACCCTGTTCTACTCAAAGACAAAAGAAACAGTTTAACTAAGAAAGTTAATGGGCAAAGCCTGGCCGTCAACACAACCTATCCCTGATTAGCTTGAAAGAGGAGTGTCTCTCAAAGTGGGTAGGAAATGTGAGGTTCTGAAGAAAACAACACAACTGAGGATCTAGAACATTAGTTCTGTGTCTCTTCTTTTCCGCTTCGCTGAGTCCAGCCTGGAAGCGCTCAATCTTCTCACAATGATTCAGATTCAGAGTCCTTTCTGGTCTGATTCTCTGTTTGTGGAAATCCACTCCAGTTCTGTAAGCTTGGTTTAAAAGTTCAAAATGCACCTATCTCCATGCTCCATGGCCTGTAGGGCTTTCCCAGGCTGCTGGAGGGGGTCGCAGGCCCCAGAGAGCCGGGTGAGAGCAGGGGGAAGGCACTTAGAGGGAAGGGAAAAGCCGATAGGCTGGACAGCGATGTGAGCAGGGGAGGGGACAACTTGGATGCCGATGCTGCTGTCAGGCCTGGAGGTAGAGGGGTGCCAGGGGTCACCCTCAGGGGCCCAACCTGATTTGCCTCAGTGATCACCGTGCTAGTCAGCCTACTTGAGCCGTGGGCCTCCGAGGAGGGTCCAGACGGGGAGGATGAGGATGATGAGGAGGCTGACGAAGATGAGGATGCAGGGCTGCTGCTGGTGCGTGAGTGTGGCGCCCCCTGCTGGTGCTGCGGCAGAAGGAGGTGATGGGCCAAGTGGCTTGGCGGGGTGCCAAATGCAGAGCCCCAGGCCAGGTGACCCAACCCCGAATGAGCCTCTCTCTGAGTGGCGTAGTTGTTCAAATGGGACACCAGGCGAATGCGGAGCGGGTCAGTGTTATCCAAGCCCTCGATGATGCTGAGGTATCGGGCTGTCTCAGCCAGGCACTCGCGGAAACCAAGACCACGGTAATCCATGGCCAAAGCATGGGCATCAAAGTAACCTGAGAGAGAGAAGGCTGGTCAGCGATTTTGCTTGAGGTGGCGGTCAGTTCTACTTGAGTGTATGACATTGCCTGGCCAGTTCTGAGTCTGCTGAGTTTAACAGAGTGTGGGTGTGGTCAAAGACATCAAATGTATGCACATTTGCCACCAGTACTTGTCAGACCTGTTTTAACTGCACTCATCTTCACTCATTGAAATCAGTTTAGATTTACTTTGCAATGTTAAATTATTCATGGTCAGCATTAATCTGCATGAGGATTAAGCAGTTAAAGCAAGGTCAGTTGACTTAAGGATTAACGCTATATGACAGGGATGTTGAAAACAAACAGAAGGAATAACTACCTTTGCCTCCGGCTGCATGCAGCATCTTCAAGTGATCAACTGTCATCTGCAGGATTTCAGCTTTTTCCAGCTTAGCTGAGCCCTGGGGAAGACAAGAGGGGTTTTAATTTCACTGCACACTGAGCTTTAGGCTAAAATACAGGATTTTCAGAGGGATGCAGGGAATCTTACCTGCTTCTCCAGGGCACTGGGCACCAGCCTCCTCAGCTCAGACAGGCTGTTATTAATGCGGTCTCTGCGTCTTTTCTCGATTATCTGTGAAAAAACGTATTTGTTATTAGTTATATAGTTTTGCAGGTCATATCTTAATTATCGGCCGAGTTCTGTCGTTATAAAGCTGTAAAAAAAAGGCACTCACCCCTCGGCGGCGTTTTCTCGCCTGGACTTGAGATGTCGTGGATGGAGACACTGAACCAAGTGGAGAACTCATACAGCTGAAATGAAAAATAATTTCCTCAGTCACTAATTTTTGCACAATCAAAATGTAGGCAGTTATTCACGGTTTATTCCCAGAATGCACTCTGCATGAGACACGGAGCTGAGAATAAACTTCTCATTCAGATTTTACATTTCCCCTTACTTTTTGGGCAGTTATGCTGTGTGGACATACATTTTTACAGAAGGTGAAAAAGAATTCTAACGTTTGTTGACTTCTCATTTTATCCTGAATAATGTGAAACCTAACATTGCAGTCTCTTTTACACGGAAATATCTGGCTCAATCCAGAGTACCGTGAAGTCACGATAATATTTTTACATTTCAGACAGGACAAATGCGTCCAACATTTCTATGCAATTTTACATAAATAGTCAAGATAGTGATCTTATCGGAGGTTAGTGCTGCATCGTTCCCATAACTGATCTACATTTAGGTAAAACTACGATAAAAAACGAAGTGACGCACTAGAAAAATAAAATCTTACACATTTTCGTCCGCACTCTCCTTCTCCACCTCAATGTTCTCGTCCAGCTCACTGTCAGAAGAGCTAAAGTCATGATTTCTCTTCATGTTTCTCTTCAGGTTCTCCTCTCTGCTATGCAGCTGATCCTGAGCTCTGGGTCTGTTTGAAGCGCTGGTCTTTCCCACGGTATCATTTCAACTCAGTACCGAGCCAAGAAGGGCGGATCTCACGGTACAAGGAGCCAATGAGCGCACTGAATCGCCTTTGACGGACGGGCCGTTTGCCAAAGCGCAGGTTGGAACACACCCACACTGCTTTGCATATCGCCTGACTCAGACCCAATGGGCTGTGCGCTGGGGAGGGCCGGGGCGTCGTGACCACGCCCATGGGCGTGTCAGGTCTGGCCGGCTGTCAGCACGCGCGGGCCGTGGGAAAGTTAGCGAGGCCGGAGCGGATAGCCAATCAGAGCAGACCTGCTGTCTCCGGCTCTGGAATGAATGGAGCAATCGGCCGGGGCGACGGGCGGTCTGCACGCGGGCGTGTGAACCTGTAATCTAATACTGACTCATCTCCAACAGGGAGTTGGGCAGGGGGGCAGCCGAGTCTAATCTCACCTTGGGGTCTAAACTCACTCCCCTGAGTCTAATCTCGGTCCTGTGTATAAACGCACTCTCCTGATCTTAAACTCACCTTCCTCGTTTTAATCCTGTTTATAAACTCCCTCTGCTGAGTCTGTTCTCACTACCCTTTGTCCACAGTTCCATTTTACACTTCTCTGAGTCTAAACTCTCAACTAAAATTACATTTAGTCTCTTATTGTAAACTCAGGTCTTTCTTCGAAGACACACGTGTAATCTCACTCCTAAAACTATTCCAATGCACAAATTTAATCTCTTTCTCCAGCGTCTATCACTCCTGTGAATCTATTCTCACTTACCTGGTGTCTCTGCAAGTGGTGTCTCACTTGTGTCTGATTTTATCTTTGAATTTGAATCACCAGGTCTAACCTATATCTATAAATTCAACTTTTCCACCTATGCATTTCACATTTAAATACAATGATGAGGCATTTTAACTATGAAGTTCAAATTACAGAAAAACACACATAAAAACAAACAGAAATGATAAAAGGTGGATGAGTAAGTAGTAGTGTGCTTCAACCAAATGTCCCTCATTTGATTTACAATCTTCAAGTTTGAAAAGAATTCAACTGAGGTCAGTTTTAAGGTCCGACTTAGGTGACAGTATGGACATCTTTTAGGGACACATGTGCAAGTGCCAATGCATCCACAGTGCAAAGTCACATACTGTACTGTTCAAAAGTCTTTGGTACATTCTAGCCATTTTCCCAGCCTGTGATAAAGTTTATTTCTGCTATCAAAGTTGCCATTAGAAAAAAAAAATGCAACCAAACAAGAAAGCAGTACAAGTTACCAAGATTTGTTTTGTTTGCAAAAAAAAAAAAGAATTGAGATTTTGTGAGCTGATTAGAAGAACCAGGTTTTTGATGGGAGCTACAAGCAGTGCAGGGCTTCCACAACAAACATATGGATAAAATGCACAAAACATTTACTCTATAATGCTGTTTTTATTGATTCTTTTTTTTTATTGTTTGTTTTATTTAGTACATTTATTACAAATATTAATGTAAAAAACTGTAGCTACTTATGTAAACAATTTTGAAATATTATTTCCACATGTATCTTGCACAGTACTGTACCTGTGTCTCTGTATATGAAGGCAAATGTGGCATTCTGCAACAGCATGGTCTGAACTTAGTGACTTCTTCTGGCCCCATGAATAGCTCCAAGCCCACAGAATAGTGGCTTTAACTATTCATACGTGGCAGGCTGAGAGGCAGGGCGCCGGATCCTTATCAACTCGTGCACAGCATGCTTAATTGTCATCAGTGCGCAGGAGAAGCCTCCTTGTTCTGCATACATGAATGAGAGGAAACACTTTGGGCATGTTTTCATGTTGTTGTTCTTACTACCAGCCTGGCCTTAACTATAAAGATAACCTCACCCCATGTTCGCTTCTGATTGTTGGTGGGGCGTCGGAGGGGGTGTGCGAAAGAGCTGGTGTGTGTTTGTTTGAGCGGGGAGTGTGTATGTGTGTGTAAGTGGTGTTTGAAGTGGAGGGGGGGACTTCACTTGTAACTCAAGTTCACAGAGGTTTCCCACGCTGTTATTTTCTGCTGCCGTTCGCCTTTGTTCTACTGTCTCATCACATGTTGTGATTAGTGTTGTCTCTTTGGCTCTCTTTTTTGAAGGTGAAGGCCTGCGACACAACATTATTTCCCTCCAATAAAGCATGCCCAGAGCCCTTTTCTCAATCCAAGCTGGAGCTTTTTCGCTCCTCTCTGTGGGTCTCAAGTGCCACCATGCTTTCATTCCAGTCCTTTAATTCAATGCCAAGCGATGGAGTTCCTCTCAGAATACTGACACAAACCCTGCAACCCTAAAAACACCCGTTTACTGAGGTGATTTCAGGATATTTCAGCATGACCCGAATCACCATCATTTTAAAACAAAACATATCTGGCTTAAAAGTTCGATCCTAGGTGATGCCACTACCTGCTATGGCCAAGAAAGCGTTTCTGAACTTGCTCTCTATGGGTGGAATGGCCCTCCCCCTTCTTCCATCACTCAACCCAATGCTAATCTATGTGGGGCCGTGTTAGCTGATATAACAAATCTGGCAGTTTGCATTCTCCTCCTAGCACAGTGAGCTGTCCAATGGCAATCCGTTATCAGGGGTTTGGAAACATGTGGTGGTGCTTCATGCTAGACTTCACACTCCCAGCTTGGTAGAATCGTGTGATATGGGGCGACTTAGCTATTTTTGGGATTGACCACAACTAAATATTTGGCTAGAGTACATAACTTAGTGACAACAAACTGTAGTTTTTCTGACATTTTTTACTGGATTTACTAGTCAATATTATTTGTTTATTTTTCTGTAGCTGGCCTATTTTTTTTATTTGGACTTTTCCGTGCCTTCTTTTTTATACTGTGTGAACATTTAATGCCAAATGGACAATTACAGTTACTGTGTTATGTACATATCATCTCCATTACTGAGAAATTATTTTTGGTAATGACGGTGGCACAGTATTGGTTTGACAGTGGCCTAAATTTAAGGATATTACATCAAAAGGCAAGTCAACCAGACACAGTCGTACAGATTTTAATTCACTGCCACTTGCCCGAGCTCAAGGGCTGTGGATGATGAGGCTGCCACCTGTGGCAGGGACGTGCCGGGACACTTTGTGATGGACACCCGTGTCATCCTGCTGCCCCTTGCTGTCCAGCACAGACAGATGTTCCCTCCTTCTGAAACAATGTGTCCAGCAAGCCCGCGCTCTTCAGGAGGACAGGCAGGGGGACATGTTATTGTTTATAAATAGCAGTGCATTGAGTCCCCTCACAGAGGAAAAGCGGCTTTGTTTTTTGTACACTGGGAGAGGAAGCAGGGCCTAATTCTCTCTGAGACGTGTGTGACACCTTGCATTGTGTCCGTTGCGTGAATGTGTGTGCGTGTGTGTGCGTGCAGCCGTGTGCGTGAGTGTGAGTAGTTTTGGTCACTGCATGTGTTTTGGACAGCCGCCCTCTTATCCCCTAGCATCCAAAACACATCACATCTTTCCTTCTTATGTCTGTAGAAGACAGCCTGTGCAAAATCCATTCACCCCTGCACTTTACAGCCTGTGTGTGTGTATTTTCTTGCAATTGAAAGATATTTTATGTAATAAGAATTTTATAATCTTCTAAAATAAACAAACACATATGTCTTTCTGACTTCTAAGGTTGGGCCACAACTGCCCAGACAGTGCAAATGTAATAATGTAAAGTGTTTTCTTGTTTTGAGAAAGCTTACGTTTAAATATTAAAGATTAATTTTTCACTATATGGGCAGATTAGTTTCTTTATTTGTTTTACTTTTTATCATTTTATTTTTTGAAATGTAGCTATTCTCATAAAATTATCAATGGGATTGTTCCACAAAAACAGGAATGCAAACCGTGTGTTTAAGTGTGGATGTGCGCAAGCACGGTTGCATGTCTATGTGTGTGTGTGTTCTATTAATAATCTGTTGTCACATCATCACATCCCATGTTTGTGTGCTCTTCTCTCTGATGGCATTGTGAATAATAATAATAATAATAATCTCTTCTCCTCTCCTCTCAGTTGAGCAACACCCACAGCCTCCTGTAGCCTCAGTCTGTGTATTCAGGTAAAGCTGAGTGGTTTCACCCCTATTGTTCTCTCGAACGATGGGAACAGGCTTGCATTAAGGCCTGCTGTGAACAGTGGATCGATAATGGATTAGCCCAAATAATCCCACCCCTTACAAACGTGTTTTCAGTCTGTAAATCTCTGAACGAGCTGTTAATGTCTTTATTCACTGAGAAGTAAACTACACGTTTGGTCACATGACCAAAACTGTGCATCAAGGCTCGTTAGCATGTCAGTAAAGCATTATAATAAATATATACCTACAATATTTGTGTATTACTGTAAAAGTTTATTATTGTTCACTTAATAGGATTGTACTGCTACATTCATATCATGTTCTACGGTGATTATTTTTACTGTTGCAATTCCTAATTATTATAAAACCTTTTGTCAGTCATTTTTAATCAGTTTTGTACATTGTAGAACACATGAACTCAGTAATTATTATTATACAATGCATTATATACTTATATAGCATTATCAATTTATAAATGCCGTATTTTTACATTTTTCACTTTTATAATATTTCTTTATTTTTCATGTATTTGGTGTATTTTACAATTTTTACAAAGTTAAAACAAAGTTTTAAGGTTAGCTGCTGCAAAATAAGTCAGTTTTATGTATCTAAAACACTTTTCACAGACATACATTATAAAGCACTGAACAATAAAATTAAATAGAAGTTCTAAAATGCAGAATATAAATCAAACATAAAGATATACTAATAAAATGTACATTTAAACTGTCTGACTAATCACAGCATTTAGAAATAAACCCAGTAAACTAAAGCCAACAAAATATCTGAAGGATGAAGATGAGGAGTAAGCACAAGGTAGGACTTGAGTGCTGACACTCAGACAGTCATGTGTTTCTGAACTCCTTAACTGCAGCAGTCAGAACTGATCAGAATCTATTCCATGTGACTTTACTGAAACAGATCCACACATCTTTGAAAAACCCAAGCTGATTGCATTCAGTTTTACAGTATATTGTTTCAGAGTCAATTTTTAAAAACACGATGAAAGAAATATTATGCTATTTTTTCCCAGATGGCTTTGTTGATATGAGGTTGCCATTGGTATGAGACGTACTAGTTCAGAGGGAAATCTCTCAGTCCTAATGAGGTGCTTGAAGTAGTTCTGAGGTGATTCGAGGTGGGTGGTCATCCACATGCAAACGTCAGCTGCAAGACTGTGGCCAGAGGAGAAGAAGGCTGGTCAGGTCTGTGAACTCTCAAACTTTCATCTCCGCATCTGCATATTTTAGCAGGGTATGTGTGTGTTTGTGTGTGTGTGTGTGTCTGTGTGTCTGTGTCTGTGTATGTGGGTTGAAACTTGTTTTAATACATTTTTTAGGACAGTCTCAAAAATCCCCTGACTATGTAGGAAAACCAGGAATAAGCAGGACTTCCTTACAGTTTGACCACTAACCAAATACCTGGATTTACTTTAGGTTATTGAGGTCTTTAGAGTTGGATTTAAAGTGTTTCATTATACACAGATACTTGCAAGGCCCCATGTCCTGACATTGTATAAATACAAATGTATGTGTGTGTGTGTGTCTACAAGCGGGAGAAAACCAAGTCCAGATTGCAGTTTCCCATGAGGATTTAAAATGAATACAATCATTCATTACAAGACAAATATTGAATCTGTTTGGCATTACTTGTGTACTGTATAGGTTTACTGGTCCTCATTCCTCTGGCTAGAGTGAGTCTCGTCTCTTTGTGCTTTTGTTGACAGCCAAAAGTGGGCCTGACCACAGTCTGACAAACACACACTCACACGCGCTCACACAAATGCACATCAACCCACACACGCCTCCTGTCACTCTCACATATTTCCTAATTTGATAACGACTCACGATCAAAAACATGCTTGTAATTGACTTTTGCCCTCACAAAATGGCAGCGGTTTGGCCTTTGTGTGGCCGTACTGGAGCAGCACCGCCCTGTGACCTGTGTAATGGGTGGGGTCAGGCAGAGGGTTGTGTGAAAGCCCTCCATGTCTGGGACCACCCTCCCTCCCCCAAACACACACACACACACACATATACACGCACACACAGAACCGCGTGAGTCCGTGAAATCGAACCCTGCAGGGGCCAGAGACGGGCCAGCAGACTCTTCCGGAAACTGCCCCACAAAGAACGGCCTGCTCCCCAGCCTTGCCTGTCTGGAACTGTGGAGACAGAGACTGACAGGGGCTGGAAGTGAAGGACTGGGGGGGAAAGAAAAGAGAGAAAAGAAAGTGTGAAAAAAAAAAAAAGAAATAGAAGAGCGAAGAGAGATGTGAGAATGGAAAGCAGGACTAGGACTGATGTGAAGGAGAAGCTATATACAAATATAATATTTACAGCATGTGAGATAATAGAATATAAACGTAATTATAGTACACCGGTGGACCAATGACACTGATGCTTGGGGGAGAGAGAAATCTGATCCCACAAAAGAGCCGCTGTTAGGGAAATTGCTGAAAAACTTAATGTGGATTTTGATAGAAATGATAGGAAATACAAAGCGCATCACAGCTTGCTGCATACAAGGCCCAAACTGACCCAGGTTTCTCAAATGTGTCATAATTTTTCATTTTATCAGCCCTTCACGTTACTAGACAGGGGTTTTAATGTTGTGGCTGACTGATGTATGTGCATATATAAATATATAATACAGGACAACGTCTGTCATCAAAAGCTATTAATGTAAAACATTTAAAAAACTGAACTTTAACATTTTATGTATGAACGATCATTGATTAATTAATTAAAAATACATTTCTATGTGGAAAGACTTTACTCTTCAGCAGTGTTTTCCCACCTGAATGGAAAAAATAAAAGCTGTCAATCTCCTTTATCTTCTCGAGGTTTGTGGGTTCGTTTACAGTAAATAAAAACTGCAATTCGGGTGGCGAGAACGTTAGCAGAACTGTTTATGTGAACTATAAACAAGATGTTAGACTTTGCAGCTCTCTCTCATTATATGTTAATACAGTCCTCACAGTTCCTGTCCCAACACGAGCCAAGCACTGAGTTTACACAATTACTGCAAATGTGAACACAATTTACATATCAATAAATATGAACATTAAGACATTTCATCCTCAATTTTGATGTAAAATATTTCTTCAAGCATTAGTTTGCATATTTTTGGATTGGAAATGCCATAGGCGCTCCAGATCAAACCGACATTTTGTGAAAAATGGGCCAATAGAGATGCGAAAAACTAATTTTCAGAAAGTAACATGCTGTCAGTAACAAATTTGTTGATAGACAGAAGAAAATTGTTGATAGACAGAAGAAAAACATTGGCACAAAAATATTTTTACATTTACTTCCATTAAAAGTTGGGTAGGTGTTTTCAATAAAAGGGGCTTGGTTCAACATTGATTAACACACACACACACACACACACACACACACTCACTTACACAAACAGAAATGTACTTACATTTGCGCACACACACGCACACGCACACACACACGTACACACACACACACTTTAAGTGTTTAACCTGTTGTCCTCCAGCTTGGCCATGTGGCATCGTTGGCTTGATCATTTCAGACAACTGTGCAGCCACACTTGGCCTGTAAATGACACCGAGCTGTCAGCGCTCAGAGAAGCCTCAAAGCTCCTGAAGCTGCCCTCACTCTCTCACTTTCCACATGACATTAATTAGATTTTACTCAGCATATACAAACAGACACACACAGACCATCATGTGTGTGTCCTCTGTTCTCTGTTTGTGCTTGGAGGGAAAACAGTGTCTACATTTTAGCCTCACGTAAGTAATCAGACCCTGAAGTAATAAAGCAATCAGTTTAACGATTTTACATTTTAAGAATTCATTTTGACATCGTAGGAGCTGCTGTTGTTATTATATCCTACATTATCAGAAATTTGTCAAAAGAAGTTGTATTTGGAGAAGTGTAAGTCAATATGACAAAGCTAGTAAAACACTAATCGATCAATTCAACCAAACAGAGCTTAACACCCTTCTGCTGTAAACATGACAGCGTAACCAGACTGGCAATCGAACACACTGTTTAAACCATAAGTCAAAGAAATGTGCCATTCCTCTCAGCAAAAACGATCCTGGACTTCGTTTTATAACAGAACTTTGCTATTTAAATGGTAGTTCTAAAATTCACTTGAAAATTGCAGTAGAATATTTTATTCAAATCATTCAAGCCTGCTTCTTTCTTAATTATTGCTATATATAAACATACCTACATATTTTATATATATTTATCTTTATGATCTGATGCCTTGGTCACTGGTGCCTCGGTCACTTACACATCTGGGAACACTTCTGCTGAAACTAACCAAAGATTTCACGAATACAACATAAGGGAGATTAAGTTTCGATGATTTTCGGGTGATTTACAATTATCTTGCACATCGCTCGAACATTGCTTCACTCACTTCTTATGGTCAGTTTCAAATATCACCATGAGTTTCAGTAAGTATTTGACCATCTGTATCTTCTGTGATGTAAAACCATGCTAATGAAAGAAAAGTGGAGTCGTTCTCAAACTTTCTCCAGCAGCCAGTGCAGAAGGACAGTAGGTTTTCTCACAATCACTGGACTTATGAAATGAACCTTGAATGCTCTCTGCCCTCTGCACTCTCAGCTGGAGTTATCTTACGTCCTCTTATAAAAACACACTCCTGAGTCTCTAGCTAACATTACTCCAGTTTAACAGCGACTCTCTGGTGTTATTTCAGCTTCGGAGCACGCTTGAGAGAATGAGTAGCCACAGTTGACAACACGCATAATGACCTAATTCCATGTTTCTCTGAAGCTGCAGATGTGTCTTTTAAAGCTAGCCGAGTGACTGCTGATGGTGTGGATTGGTGTGAGCGATGTGTGAACGCATGGAAAGCGTCACTGTGAGCTTTGGGTAGCCTGGTTAGTGTTTGTTCAGTCATTACACTGACAGGCTGTGCTGAGGACACGGCCTACAGCTCCGACGGGCTGTTTTTAGAAGGTCCCACAGCTTCACTTACACAAACACTGGGGTCTCACCACTACTGTTCCCACTGGGCCAGGAGAAAGTTCCCTCGCTTACGAGAGTTAAAACACTGTCTACTGACCCTGTTATGACTGAAACTCTAGTTATCTGGGAAAGGGCTATTTTTGAATTTTGTGTTTTTGTATAGTTCATGATACAGTGGGATAACTTGGAGGGAAATGTTTGTAGATCAGATATGTGGGGGAAAGACTGGATTACAGTTAAGACATAGACTACAGACCAAAAACAAGCACTTTACACTTTACTCATAACTTGCTCATAACTGCTGTCTACTTGGAAAAAATTACTATCATGGCAGCTACTAATTAACAGTAGTTACAAGGCCAGTATACAAATATCACTTTAGCTTTTATCATTGCTTCTGCTTGGAAGATACGTTTTTAATTTAATTACCTTTTAATCTATATGTAATATTCACTGTAAGCTAATACCTAAAACACAAACAAAAAAGTAATCCTCACTGTGCATCAGCCCAAACCAAAGCTTTCTTTTTGTAAAAAATAAAGAAGTCATACCAGGTATTTTCTGATTATGGTGTAATGATCTTGGAGGCTTTCTAAAAATGTTCTTCTTCTGCTTGAATGCTCTCCTGCTTGATACCTCTAGGCAGTACAAGGAGTCACCGAGTCATAGCCTAAAGCTTAATTACTAAATAATTGGTCCCAGGGAACAGAACACTATATGTTAAAATAGTAAAAAGTGTCATGAAAACAGATACCATAAAGGTTTGTATGATACCACAGAGCAAAAAATTAGCTCGCTAAAAAAAATAGTTTCCTAAATGAGTTCCAAAATGAGCTTAATTTAGGTATTTATCACTTTCACAGAATTTAAAGGTTCTTTACCAGTTATGGGTTCTGAAAAAGTTTTGCTTTATGTGGAGGTCCTTCGAAATTAAAAAAAGCTTCACACTTACACAATCCATTTACAAAAACAATTATTGAAAGAACCCTATACTAAAAGGCATTTTAAGTATCTTTAAGATCTTTCTGGTGTTCCTTCATTTAAAGTGATTAAAAGCAAAAAAGAATGATAAATGATAAAAATGGCTAAAACTTACTGAACCTTAATGTGCATCATCGCCTGACCGCTTTCAAAGTTCTAACATTGACTGCTTTTTAATAGTTAAAAAATGTCCTAGTTTATTTGATTAAGTTGATCAAGACCTGTGGAATATAGAGAAAATCAGTTGGTTCTGACAAGATCTGCTATAAAACCCTGCAGGACAGCCATTTAGAATCAGTTAGTTTTAGTCCTCATGGAACTTATTTTGCTTGTGTGCCATCATTCAAAGATCCCTTTGTGGGAACAAAAGTTGTGTTTTGCTTCCAGACCTTTGGTCTGTAGTTTAGGGCAGTGGATTGTGAAACTGTGCTTTTTTCCAAACGTAGACATACATGCAATCTCCAAGTGCTACAGTAGGAGAGCTGGCGTGTGGTCGTCCTCCTCCTATGTGCGTGTGTGTGTGCATGTGTGTGTGCATCGGACAGCTTGTTCGACTCTTGTTAAGTGTGTCGCTGCTCGGGCCGCAGTAACGGCTGCTCACTGCCATCCCACAGCTGTGTGCCCACGGCAGTCCTGTGACACCCCCTGTCTGCTGCTTCCCAGGCTCAGGGAGGGGCAGGGAGTGGGGGTCAGGGATTACGACCGAGGACATGTAGCCACCACGCTCCCAGCCTGTACACACACGCGCACACACACACACACACACATGCACCTCTCCCCCCACTGCTTGTCCTGCGGCTGCCCTGGTCTGAGCACATTGCGATTAGTCTGTCTGTCATCTGTGGCTTGTGTGTGTTGGGGAGGGTGCGTGTGTGGGGGTGCAGGAGTGTGGGTGAATGTAAGTTTATGAGAGAGCATGCGTGTGCATATGTCTTGCGAAGTACCCCCCACCCCCCCAGCCGCCCCAAACAAGTAGGAATTGAGGAATGTATTTTTTCATGCAAAGAAACACTCAAACAGAAGTCAGCAAGCATCGTGCCACTCTCACACCAGAGGTTTGCAGCTTCAAGCAAAAACAGTTCAGAGTTTGTGCAGGAAGTGGGCAGCTGTCAACATTACAGCCCTTCTTCATGGCTGAGAAAATGGACAGAGTGGGAGGTTTTTGTTTTTTTTGCATAAGCTAAAGGAAATAAAAAAGTCAGTGTTTTTCTTCAGAAAAGACTGCTTTCGGTCTCACGCATTTGTGGGAGCGGAGTGTTTTAAAGGGATAGTTCACCCCAAAATGAAAATTTGATGTTTATTTGTTTACCCCCAGGGCATTCAAGATGTAGGTGACTTCGTTTCCTCAGCAGAACACAAATGCAGATTTTTAACTTTAACCATGGCGGTCTGGTATTCATTTAATGGAAGAGGATGGGCGCCACACCTTTCAAAGTAAAAAAAAACATGCAAAGACAAATTCAAATTACACCCCGTGGCTCGTGACGATACACTGATGTCTTAAGACACGAAATGATCGGTTTTTGTGAGAAACTGAACAGTATTTATATC
>JBBKCR010000134.1:14807287-14821534 GCA_037577295.1 Ladigesia roloffi
GGTGCTGGATGCACAGTTTCCCTGGCAGCGGCTCAGAACTCCACGCACCATGTTATCATTCATAGATCTTCACAAACAAACTCAAGGCTGGAGAGTCCCCCAGACAGCTAGCCGTCTGCTAACCATTGTTTGCTAGCTGTAAATATATTTCTAGTTTTCCAAAGTAAATATTTGCATCAAAAAGCCATGCTGGACCAACATAACAAATAGTGATAGCACATTAAGAAAAATAGGCATAAGATAATCCCATGGAATCCATATGAAGAATCAATCCAAGGCAAAGAGTTAAAGTCAAAGTGAATCAAAACACATTTTATATTTCTGAGGGAGGGTATTTGATCCAGCTAGTATTGGTTAATATCATAGCTTTCCCCATCCGCTGGTGTATGGTGATGTAGTAGCCTTAAAAGTTGACAAAGTTCACAGTTTGCCTAAAGATTATGGAAAAACAGAAGATATCATTGAGAACATGGATTGTTTATTTCTTGTTTAGTTCTTGGTGAGATGTACAGAGGTAGGGTGATGAAATGAGACTGACAGGGTAGCAAACCCTAAGGGTAAAAAGGAGGTGAGAACATTGTGTTAACATAGAAAAACTGCCACAAGGAGGTGGATCCTTGGGCATGCCTGCGAAAACATTATTTAACATTATCACTTTGGACTGCTAATGTTCGTACTAGAACTTTGTATTCCCTAATTCAGTTTCAGGAGGGTGGGGTGGTGGTGGGTGGGGGATTGGGGGGTAAATGTGTGCTCTAGGGTAGTAATTTCTGAGAGGCCCTGCAAAACTGAGAAGCTGTGAAACCAACCACCTCCCCCCAAACAAAACAGTTTCTGCTCACATATGCAAAAATCTTGTGGATGACCGATCTCAGACGGGGAATGCAAAAGCTTCATTATGGAACACGCACAGATGTAAATTTATAGGATTTTAGATTTCATGAGAGAACTGCAGTTTATTTCATTTGTGTTTTTTAGGAGAATGGTTGTACTCTAATTTGTGGCTTTTTTAGAGTTTGGTTACCTTGGCGATTCGTCTGACTCTGCCTTTTTGGAATTTACCTTGATGACATATAATCAATGGCCAAAATACGGGTTTAAGAAATGAAATATTAAAGTCCCACTTTTCAGTCATGTGATGAGACCGATAGGCAAGATTTCTTTACACTTGCACTAGAGCAAACTTTTAAAATGTCAGATTTAGGCAGAAATTAGTTAATTAGTTAGTTTAATAACGGGTTGAAGCATCTTACTAACGTTTGCCATTTTAGCCAAGTGTTCTGGAAATGATCCACGAATTCTGAAATCACAGTCCACTGTATGGAGGCCTGAGAAGCCAAACAACTTCTAACCAATCTAATTCTCTGCCTTTAACAAACAATGCTGTTGTTGTAAATTTGGGAATTTACCTCACACCAGAGTAAGTACACACACACACACACACACACGCATGCACGCACACAGCCACGACCTCTCACACACGCTTCCTTTGTCCCCAAAGGAGTCCATTCCCAGGCAGTTTTGGGCGGGTTGGTTTCTGTCTCACCCAATCGTGCTGCACTGAAGGTAACGGCACATTGTTTTCCAGCAGGCTCCAGTGGGGAAGGGTTACAGGAAAGAGGGTGGTGAGAGAGTGAGAAGCTGGCCTGCTAAAGGCCCTGAATGGAGTTTTGTCTAGGGCTGTGTGCTGCAGCAATCTGATCCGGTGGGAAACCTTTGAGACAACCACAGGGCCACAAATAGAACAACAGGAACTGGGGACAATCAGGGACTGCCCCATAAAGGAGGCACTATCCTCCAGTGAGACAGCCAGCCGGGGCCGTACGCCGAAACGGCCTCAATCTCCTCCGTATGCTTAGCCCTGACCATGAAACGCACTCTCAGCATTCCTAGCTGTAAGCATGAAACAAAATTTAGTGCACAGGAAAAAAAAGTACTCAAAAAATAATGAGACTGAATGCTTGCACATTAATTGACCACACTTCCAGGAAATAAAACATACCTTTAACTACCACAAATTCCGGACTATAAGCCGTTACTTTTTACTCAAAGTTGGAAGAGTGCAGCTTGAACTACAGTGCCGTGAATTCATGTTTTTTTCCATGCCGCCCAAACATTTTGCCTCGTAACCAGAGCTTAGATCGGAACCAAAAAATGAAACCCGACCCGAGCCCGAGCACCTTGTGTCCCAGCCCGGCCTGACACATTAACTGTAATTTTCGTCCTTAGCTCAATTTAAACAATTTTTTTAATGGCCTTTTTTAAAATCCGATGCAGCTTGTGCAAGTACAAAATAGATTTTCTTCCTAAAATTACAGCATGCAGATTTTAATCAGGTACACTCTGTAGTCCGGAATTTACGGTACTTTAATTTTCTTTAGATCTTCAAAGTACTCATTACTAATCCCAAATCCTCATCAGTTTGTTTGAGTTTCAAATCATTTAAATTGATTGGTGCTGAAAGATCACTGTAAATGTAAACTGCCCACAACTGTGCTAATTTTATATGTGTGAGGACTAGTACTGCAATACACACCTCCAAAAATGGCAGGCTTAATACGTTATTTTGCATGAACCCCTGAGCATTTTCTTGATGTCTTTACATTTGACAAAACATCTGTGAAATTAAGTTGAATAGTAGATTATCTAATATTCTATCCTAAACCTAATCCTAGCCTTAATACTATAAATAAAAAACAGATAGTTTGTTAACATTTTACCAACACTATTGCTTAAAATATCTCACTTAAATTAATGTAACCAATTGTTTCTAAATTTTCAGCATAATTAATCTGCACTTCATCTGCACCTCCTTTCATTGGCATAACTGACAGAACCAATCATCTGAAAACTTTAATCCCTCTGAAAGCTGACTCTCATTAAAACTTGAAACTTTGTTTTAGGGTAGTTTAGAGACTGTCAAATATATATTTTTAACTAATGAAAAGCGTAAAGCAGTTCAGCCCCTCCATCAACATCTAGATTTACATCACCACCTCTAAACTAAACTAAATCAGGGTAGTTTCTCTACAATTAACATATTATTTCATATCAAAACTTCTCTGAATCTGAGTTGTGGATCAAAAATAGATCACTTTTTAAAATTGGAATTTCCCTTTAAGTACAGTTTCCATGTATCATTTCTTCCTTTGACGTCTTTCATTTTGTGCCTCTTTCACTGACTTTACTTTGTGTGGACATTTCAGAATTGTAAACCCAGCAAATTTTCCTAAACGTTACAAACCACATTTTTTGTAATGACAATAACAAGTTTCTTGATAATGATAAAAAGCATTCTAATCTAAACTTCTGTAATTTTGAAACATCTAAAAAAAATATCCCTAATCCTAACCTAATCTAATAAAAATATCCCTTTGAACAGCAGTGTTCAATATTGACAGTCTTCATGCATGAGAAACCTGTCATCAAAGGCGTAAGCTCTGAATAAAGCACATCCTCTGACGTTGTGAGTAAAGGACACCTCTGGAGACGCATCTGAATTTTACTGAACTGATGCGTCCCCTGTGTCAGCTGCTAAGGTTGTTTCCTTCATTGAAGTGGTGAGCAACTGATGTCACTTCCTGCACTGTGAAGAGGAACAGCAGGTTTTTGGTTTTGGCCTCAGCAGAGTCCAGCTGTGCTGGCTGTCTGTTTAAATGAGGCAGCACACACTGCCTGAGTGGTGTGATAATGCTCTGAGGACACAATGGGAAGAGCAAGGGGGAAACATCTACATCACATTATGTGCAGAGCAGGGAAATCATTTCATATATCATAATGAAATTAAATACGTGTGTGGTAAAGGTTTGACCTAAAACATTTCACTGCAGTCAAAAACATCTGATTTGCTCATCACTGATCTTCATGTGGGGCCCAAGAGCCCAAGTCTTTTGATTTTACAGGAAATTAATCGTCTTCATGAAGAAAAGACCACATCATCCAAGTAAAATTTTCTCCTGATTGTTTACTTTCTTAGCTCTACTTGCTTGAGATAGTTAGATGTTTTGTTTAAATTTGACTGGAATGATGGGAGTAAGATCTAAAACAGTATGAGTAAACCAAGTATGGTGGCAACACTTTTTGCATTAACACCTGTAACTTGCTGAAACTCAAACTTTTACACAAATAACCACTTTCATTTATTACAAAAAGCACCAATTAAACTTTTGGCAAGGGTAGATTGGAAAATATGCTGTGTGTGTGTGTGTGTCTGTATGTGTATGTGTAACTAATCTGCTAGAACAAACCCATTTAATAGTATGTGTGCTTAATAAAAACTGTTAGGGTACACCTGTGTAAAGTGCATGTAGGTCTAATCAAAATGTCATTGTGTGTGTGTGTGTAATTCAATGTTTTTCTACATTTGCATGCTACTACTTACAAAAAATACAAAAATACAAAAACAAATACATTTGCTGTAGTTCCTTTATCAGCAAGAAAATGTCATATTTCCATTAATAACCACTAAGAATCAAAAAGCTACCTAATATAATTAGGATTATAATATGGATGACCAGACAAGTGTTAGATGTTTAACAAGCTATTGAGCAATGAAACTGTTAACTGGGGCATTAAGGTTAAAGGTCAGTCTAGAATTTGACTCTGCATCCACACACATTATTTGACATAATGTCATTTATAGTTATTCACTTTACAACTTTCCAGTTCTTAACAAGACAATGGAATCTTGAAATAACTGAATGAGAGGTAAAAACTGGTGGTGTGCAAAATATTGGTGATAAAAAAACAGTGGTGATAAAAAAAAAGCTGGTAACACTGGAGTGCAGGTTTCATGGACCCAGTGACTGCACAGGGGACAATTTTTTCCACTGCCTAGACGTTCTGTACAATAAAGATCAAGAAAGAATATTTAAATCAGGGTTTGGTTTAAGGCTACTATTAGTGTTAGAGTGAGTATTAGTTTTAAAGGAATTGTTCAGCAAATTTTGCAGCATATGTCATAGCCAGGACTAAAATTAGGGCTGGATGTGGTTTGAGTTTGGAGGCAATTTAGACACGTCCTTCAGTATATATTGAATTTGACTCTTTGTTAGCAATGTAAGCCAATAAACTATAGGGGCAATATCTGGGCCTCACACATGCCTTGGCTGATAAGCTACATCTGAGTAAGTGCAGCTGTGTCATTTATATTTTTTGGCCAAATATATCCTTTATAACCTTCTCTAGAAAAAACAAGGTGAATTCAACTGATATTTTGTCAGAATTAAGACGAAGGGAAGCAGCTATGAAGCATCCACAATGTGGATTTTTTTGTTTGATTTTGTGTAGTGTTTGTTAAATTTGAGTTTTTCACAACATTCCAGCTTACACTTTGCAATCCAGCTTGCTTGTGTGGTCATTTATGTCGCTTTGTCTGCATATGTTGTTTTTACGTTAATACTGAGACAAAATTGTGGAAACTCACTTTAGCTTCAGCTGTTAACCATGTTTTATACCTAATTTAACATTTTTTCACTAACTACATAGAAAAATAAT
The DNA here is from genome assembly GCA_037577295.1 of Ladigesia roloffi. NCBI lineage: Eukaryota > Metazoa > Chordata > Actinopteri > Characiformes > Alestidae > Ladigesia > Ladigesia roloffi. The sequence continues at coordinate 14,812,784 of JBBKCR010000134.1, forward strand.
AATTTTTGGAATAAATGCACCAGTGACTTGGTTGTTGATATTTACGCTTTGTGCTAAATCAGAACATGTTCTTTATTCTGTCCTGAATGCTAAGCAGCTGGAAGAATATGGAACTACAGAGCAGATTGGAAAAATATCATTTCTGAAATGAAACATATTTTGTTGTTTATTCTTGAGAAGTGTCTCAGCTGCTCTCACACAGTCATCCTTAGAGAGGAGCCACATCCTGAGAGCTCTCATCATATTATGGACTAGAGAGCCAGCAGGCCTGTACAGATGTTCTTCTTGGCACCTGAGCAGAGCTGCTGGGAACAGCAGTGGAGGGGATGGGAATGTGCTCCAGGGCTGAACACATGGAAGACCTCTGAACATGGCCGTGTGTGGGTGTGTGAAAGAATGACGGGGATGAAATATCAAATGAATAAATGAAAGTGAAGGAGCCATAGTGAGATCATTGGTGAGAGCAGATTAAATGTAAAGACTTTTAATCCACTAAATACTGTGAATTAGTCAGTAATCACCATAAATATGAAGAAGGGAAGCTTTTAAAGCACAGAGCACGTCAGCCTGATTTCCAACAAGCACAAACAGGCCCAGAAGTTGGTGTGCTGTATGTGTGAATGCTTTTAGGGAGTTCACATTCACACTCATTCATGCTATTCCAGTATGTTCTACCCACTAATACTCCCCTAAAATAACATCCACCATTTACACGGCTCTAAAATGTTCTCCCCCTAACACTGCTCTAGAATGTTTTCCCAATTTCACACTCTTCTAGAAAGATATTGCTCTCTTTCACACTGTTCTAGAAGGCTCTCTCCCTACCTCAGACTATTCTAGATTTATCTGAGTTCTAGATTCTAGATTTGTTTATATTATTATATAATGTTCTCCATCACACACACAGTCTCTGACATTTACTTCCACATTCTCATTGTTTACCTATTTTCTCCCTGTTCTACAATACTTTATTCAATATACATTGTTCCAGAAGGTTCTTTTCAACATGCACGTTCCCCATACACATAGAGTGTTAACTTCTGTTCAAGCTGATTCATACCATATGTGTATATATAATTATAATCAGCAGTAATTGTAAGTGTGTATTGAGTAATACAGGGTATCTGTGCTCCTGGGTTTAGAGTTTAAGGCCCCACTTAAATGCTCAGTGTGCACATGTAGTGACTGAAGCCTTGGATGAAATAAATCTGTTTAAAAGAGTGACAGACTGCCATAGAATGGATGAGAGTGGAGGAGGGAGGAACACAGAAGTGAAACAGGGAAGAAGAAAGCATTCGTATGATGCTGGACGAGCCGGTCAGCCAGGGGTACCAAGCAGCATGCTGTCATTTCCCTCTGAGCTCAGTGCGGAGATCTGAGCCAAACTCCACCTCCTGCTTTGGGGCGAAGTGACAGTACAGGCGCCAGGAGGTCCACTACCTGCTCCAGCCTCTGTCCCAACCCCTGCCTCTGTCTCAGACTGCCTGGCTGCCTGGCTGAGAACAGACATTCACACCATACAATGGCCCATAGTGTCTGACACATAAACCTTCAGCTCATTGTTAAGGCTAAAGGCACCCTGAATGAGAAGAACACATCGCCCATAACTCCTCATGCACAGGGGTGTTTCTGTCACAGCTACTAGTGTTTACCATGGGCTGCCGGTCACCGTGGTAACTGACGTCCTCTCGATGCCCCTCTCTTTCTGTGGGCCGGCGTCTGAAAGTGAACAACATCACCCTGCGGAGGGTCAGGAATGGGAGGGCTCTATTTTAGGACATGCATTTTGCTGCGAGGGCTAAAATAATGGTATGCTGAGGAGAAAGTGGGAGTCTGAAGCAGCAGCGTTTGATGTGGGGGGACGCCTTAAAAACAGTCTCTGTGAGAGTGGAATGAAAACAGAAAAAAAGCAACATGGAAGAAAGCATGGCTTTAAATTGTGTCCCAACAACAAAGAGGCTAAAACCAAATATAATTGGCCTTTTCCTCACTGGTCCAGACTTTCTGGCTCAGAGCAGGAGACAGAGCAGAGGGGCTCAGAGAATCCTCGTGACCACACCCCAACCACTTGAGAGAGAGAGAGAGAGAGAGAGAGAGCGAGAGAGAGAGAGAGAAAGATCAGGAGTGAAGCAGAATGAGAGAGAGAAAGAGAGAGAGAGGAATGTAGGAAGCATGGAGACTCTTGCTGTCTATAGTATTTTGCCCCTGGTCCTTGAGGGCCTCACCACACATACTGCAATGCCACAACAAAGTGCAGCAAACCGGCTGAAAAACACGCATTCTCATGACAGGATCCCGAAGTAGCCATTGATCACGTTTCCTGAAAGCAGAATGCTTTGTTAACTTCTGAACGCTGCAACTGGAGCTCCCTTTCCTCCTGTGACTATTAATGAATAGGGGTTTCCAGGAAATATAATGCAGCATGTTTTGTACTTTGTTCTTAAGTTTCCTTGATTAAAAGTGAAGTAATGGTGTATTACGTAGCCATCAAGTGGGTTGCTGCAGGGCAATATATATACGTACATTTTTCATAGTTTGGCATGGAACCTCGAAGAGACCTTAGTGAGGGCCTCTGCGGTATTACCACCATACCACCCATTACCACCGGAGATTTTGCATTTCTAAAGAGCATTACAGTGGATAGGTTTTAGAAGACACCTTCTTTGTATCAATTCCACAATTGAAAGCCCATTTTTAAAGTTTACAGAACTTTCACAAAATAGGAAAGTTCTTGAAAGAAACCTTAAAGGAAAGGTTTGGTGAAAATCAAATTTGCACTATTTTGCGCTTACCCCAGATGCAGGCAATTGACCAAGACAATTATTTGGTTAGCTGGACCTCCAAGCAACTTGTAAATGTTATAAAAACACCCCAAAACAGCTCTCAATCTGTTTAGACCACATATACCTTTCTATTGATGCCCACTTGTGCGTGTTAAATGGAAAATTGGTTTATTTTGAAATGCATTTATGGGATTAACACTTCGGACGTTTCTTCTAGTCTATGTTAGCACCAAAATCTATGGAGCTCCACTGTTTGAGCTAAGTGATAAATTTGAACATTATTGTTTCTTTAAATTGTTATGGAACTTTTACATTATGTGAAGCCTCATTTTCACTTTGAATAAAATGCATCAAAGATAATGTGGCAACATAGAATTAGTGAAAACTTCAACACATTTATCTCATATCTTCAGAAAGTTTCTTTAAAGATAATCAATGCAAAATGTCTCTCTGGAAACATTTATTACATTAAAAGTTTCACTCAAAAAATGCAATTTGGTACCTTTATATTTGAGAACAGAGACACTCATCCTGAACTCCCCTGATGAACTGCCCTCTGGCATTTCCCTTCTAAGGATCTGTACCAAACCTGCATGTAAGTTAATGCTCCTGCTGCTAGAAGACTGGCTCAGTCCTGCAAGAGTTGTCGCCTTAGGGGAAGATTATAAGGACTAAGAGACAGATTCTGAGCTTTTGGCCTGAAGGTAGGGAATAACAGTTCAACCCTGGCTTGAAGCACTGTTTACACAATACTAACAGAAGGAAAGTTCACAATTAATGTCTGATATTTTGGTAAAGCATTATTGATTAATTTTTTTGGGTGAAATAAAGCTAAAGAAAGGTGTTCATTTATTAGCTTGATTTTGTACTCACCCTAGAAGTGTGGGGAAAAAAGCACAAAAATCACACTCATAATATTTTTTTCTAAAATTAATATCATTACTAGCACCCCTGTCTTCAACACTGTGAGAGTATCTATGAGAGGGATCTGAGGGTGTTTTTCTGCTCAAAATCTTAGTAGATCTTCTGTAATAGCTTGGTCCAAAGACATTTTCAGCAAATGTACTAATTTTCCCCAGTGGTGCCATTAACTCTGAATATCACTGTAAATCATAAAAGGTCAGGACCAGTGAGCACTCTAACACCCAGTGGGTGGTCATCAGAGTGTTGTTTTCTATAGGGAATGCCCAGGTATATTTCATGTACAGACTGTCACTTCCTGTGTCGCTTTCTCTCTGTTTGGGCTATTGCGTGATAGCGACCCTTGTGAAGCCTAAAACAACTGGTTCTTGGCCTGTGGCTTGACCCCATAACCCCTAACAGCATGGGAAAGTGCAAGCCTCAGCTGTTGACGAGCCTTCATTCTCATTCTGGCCACAAGTCCCTGCTGGACAGCTTACTGGGCTCAGCTTTGGACAGGCACTGTCACACACTGTGCCAACCACCCACCATAGTCTAATCTATGAGATGGCCAAGGGGCCAGAGGTCCACAAAAGCCTTAAAGAGATTCAGATGGATGTCAGAACATGTTCCACTAGTCACATTAGTATGTTCAGTGTATTTTCAAATCTTCAAATTTAAGTAATTCTGTAACAATTACATAAAAAAAAATATTCATTTTCTATAACAGCTTAATCCTTACTGCAGTTGTGGATACCCAGAGCCTACAAAACGAATTATACCAGTGTAATACAATAGCACTGTCTTAAAATTGAGTTTATCAAGCATAAGAAATCAATCAAATAATCATTTAGGTTGTGATTAGCTCTGCAGTCTCTGTAACTTGTGACTCACAATCAGTTGTTTAAGTGATTTGCCTGTATTACCAGATTAGTATGTGCTCCCATATTGTCAACAGCATGATTGGAAACATAAACACTTTGAAATCAATGGAAATGAGCTCTGATTTGACTGTTTTTATTATGATTACAAAGCGAGTATCAAATTGGGGCAACTGGTGGCATGGGGGTTAGTTAGTTGCTCCATTGATTGGGAGGTTGTGATTTCAAGTCTTAGGGCTGACAGTGGCACCACTGAGGTACACACACTTCTCCCCAGGTACCCACTACTTCAATTGTGTGAATGGGTGAAATGCAGAGGACAAATTTTACCCTGTTCACACATTGTGCTCTTGTGTGTTTGTGCGTGACAAACACTTTACATTGACATATGTACCTGACCTACAACTATATTTGATATATATTTCATCTCTTGAAATAGCTCTGGACCACAAGTTGGCAAAAAAGAATTGGGCCACTCCATCCCTGTGATTTCCCGTCACCCAGTGCAATCACCTACACTGGGGAGCCTATATATGCACCCACAATAGCCTTTAGAAATCTGTGTGTGGACGTTGGCTTGTGGGAACTCATTAGTTGATGATTGTGTATGAGCCCACTGTCCTCTCATGCTGGTTCAGCTGTACTGTACTCGACACACAGTCCAGCATCAAGGCCATATGACCCAGGCTGGCTGTTCTGGCCCTTCTCTGGTTCTCACAGTGGCGATGAGGGAGGAATGTGTGGTATCTGGGACCTCCGCGGCGGTGGGCCGGCTGGGGGACGTGGCAGAGCTCTGGCCTGGTGGTTCCCATGTCACAGGGCTGACAGCAGTGTGGGGAAGTATGCTGCCGGCTGCTCGCCCCCTGCTCCATCGCAGCTTTTCTCTGACACTTTGCACGCGGGGCTAACACTGAGACACACCCTCAGCTGCTCACAGAGAGACAGATAAATCTCTGACCGCTCTCACTCTCTCTCTCTCTTTGTCATACACATAGACACACACACATACCCATATATGCACACACAAACACATACACACACACACACACACACAGGCACACACACACTTACACAAACACATGCACATGCATACACACACAAACACACGCACTCACTCACTCCTTCAAACACATGCACATGCACAGACACACACTCACTCACACAAACACACATGCAAACACACACACAAACACACACACTCATACAAACATATGCACATGCACACACACACACATATGCACAAACACTGTATTATACACATAACAACACATATATTTGAATGACCACAGGTAAAGCAATACGTTGGCTCTGGAACAAAGTCATCTTTGGGAGCAAGATTGCATGTGATGTGTGTTCTCCTCAACTTACATTACCATTCAAATTGTGATTTTACTCAGTAATAACCATAAAGGCAAATTGAAATGATAGAAACTAAGCATCTAGTTACTGTAAAATGTTTTATGCAATGTGTTTTAGGATTTAGCATTATTAGTTATAAAGGAAATATAATTCATTCACCAATAATTGTTTCTTGTCAAGCACTCTGCCTTGAGATATGATCAAAAATATTTTTGGGAATGTTTAAGAGTGAAAACACTTGAGGTGGACACCCCTGGATTAAATAATAAACTGAAAATAGCTACACATCCTCTACAGGAAACGTATGCATATTTTAACGCACAGTTATGTTTGTGATCTTTTCCCCAATATGTTAAATGTAACAAACAATACATGTAAATACACATAGCAACTCATTTTCTCTATGAGACACTTGCAGGAACGTATGCATAATTATGTTTCATTCCTGTAGGGAATGGGTGCTTATTTTCACATAGAAAAACAACAAACCATGTCATTTGTTCAGGCGTATTTAAACCGTTTACATATGACTACAGTCCATATATGGAAAATAAGACGCAAAACCAGACGCTTTTTTGAAGGCATTGTTTTTGTGATGTCGCAAAAAGCAACACAAGCCAGACTTTGGAATGAAGGGAATGACATGGCACAATGTAAATATGAAAATGACAGAGAGAGTTTGGAAATGTTCCATTTAGAAAATGAATGATGACTATTTTTGGCACATTTAGTTACAAACACCATAAGTGGACCACAAAAATGGATTATTGGCCCCTTGTTGACTTTATTAAATCAGTGTTGCATAGTGTCACATGTATGTCCAGTTTGAACAAATGAACTATTTAACTCTTAAACTGCTTAAACAAATCTATGACTGAAGTAAAGAAACAACGTTTGTCTCTTCTCCTGTAAAGCTACCACTTCAGCATTTCTTCACCACTTTTATTTGGATGCTGACGATATTATTCTCTTTGTTTATTTAAACATATGTAATACTCACACATTTGATGATGTGCACAAATTATTTGAAGGTCATAAAGCTAAGGAGTGCCAGCATCATCAGAAAATAATTTTATTCATGCATCTTCCATCCCAAACATATTCTGGTAGGCAGATCCAGAGGACCCAGAGTGCGGTTTTTAAGTTAGCTTTTTAACTTAACTTTTATTTTTAAGTTAGCTATTTAACATGTCAAGTAAGACTGCTGTGTAGTCCTTGTTAAAAACTAAAATACATACTGTGTTTTAAAACCTGTTGTAGAGCAGTCTGTAAAAATGCAGTCAATAATAGACCCCCAAGACCCCCTCCTACACCCACTCCTTCTCACCCTCTAGCCTTTCCATAGCTTATCCTTCCACTGAAGGGGACACACAGATGCAGAGGCACAGAGTGGTGGGCTGGGAATGGGGGTCTGGGGTTGTGTGGGCTGAACGCTAATTGGTCTGGGCGAGTGCTTACCTTTAATCAGCCATGTGGTGAAGGGAGAGTGGGGCAGGGGGGGATTTATCCCCCCAACCGTTCGCTCCCTCATGTGTGCAGCTGACTGCTGTTAATATTTCATAAACAAATGGGGGGGAACCTTTAGGGCTTGCGGGGGATTTGGCGCAGGGGCTTAAAGGACCATAATTACCCCAATTACACTGCTGTCAGTGTAGGGTCAAACACACAGAGGCCTGTCAGTGAGCGGCTTGCCTCTGCACCTTTCACCCAGAGTGTGTGGGACCGGCCCTTGTTCTGTCCGTCAAAAACACACCCATCCACAGAGGTCACAGGCCTTTTCATCTCACACAGCGAAGACTTCAGCAGCAAAACATCTGCTGGCCAGGGTGGATCTAATCTGGTGTGTAATGGCTGTGTATCAGGTATTGCACAGACAGTTCTGCTGCAGGCTGTTTTACAGGGGTATAAAAATGAATCACTGTGTAGGTGGGGATTCAGCCGCATCAAATCTGCAATGTTAGAACCTTTTATAATTGATTATAATAATGTTCAATAAATATATGCTTGGTTTTTTGTCCCACGTACAAATTGACTGTGTATCATGTAGAGACACCACTGAGTCACTCTGCACTTTTCTGATATGGCTGTGTTACAGTACTCATCTCGTGAATTTGCATTGAGGGTGTTTGAACTGTATTAAAATGTGTATTGTGATGTATTGCATGCATGAAAGTGTATTTTGTGTTTATTAAATTAGAATTAAATAATTAAATTTGAATTTTATTAAGTATTTGTGATTGTGTCAGTGATAGCAGAGACATTATAAAAGAAGAGCTACTCACTGTTCAGTGGTTGTAAAATGAGAGTCTGTTTATGGGGAAATCTGTTTACTGGTAAAAAAAATAAAATAAAATAAATCCTCTGGGATAAATAAAGTTTTCTAATTCTGATTCTTTTCAAGAATAACCTTTTCAGGCTCAAAAAGTAGATAATTTTTACATAGTTATCAAATTTCAATTTTTTTAAATTGTGAATCTAGCTGTTTGTTTTAGATGTGTATGTCTCTCCCCAAAGAAATGCAAGGTTAGACCTGTATAAATCCCCAGGAGCATGACTAAAACGTCAAGATTGTTTTAAAAATAGTTTTAGCTCAGCCACTCCTAGCTTTAATGCAGTAATAGCAACATGTTTAGGAGTCCTAGACATGTACCTATTACTGCATTGAATCCAGAAAGTGGCCACAAAAAGCCACAGTAGATGGCATACGACTTGACATTTACACTGAGAATTCAGTACAAAAAACATTAAAATTTGTCATTTTTGGGGAGTACTTAAACATTTGCACACAACTATAATCCAAATATGGAACCCAAACTGCAAAACACAAC
>JBBKCR010000134.1:14845853-14857947 GCA_037577295.1 Ladigesia roloffi
AGAGAGAGACAGAGAGAGAGAGAGAGAGAGACAGACAGAGAGAGACAGAGAGAGACAGAGAGAGAGACACACAGAGAATGAATATCACTTGATTGCTTTTACACCAGTTCCTCCAAAACAAACACCTGGTGATCTGTGAAAGAAGCTAGCCTAGTTTCTCTTCTCAGAGTCCATTTTGTTTGTGTGCTCTACATCTCGGCGGCCACACTGTGGCGTGTGACCTATAAAAAGCGGACAACAGAGAGAGAGGCGCGGGCAGTGGGTCTGCTTTATTGTGTCAGGGTGTCATGTTTATGGGTGAAGGGAAAACGTACTCAGTCACAAACTGAGAGCGAAGCAACCTGCTGAATTGTCAGCTGCTATGGCAACGCCATACCAGGGGCCATAACTACATTACAATAATGTAATTTGACAAATGAGTGCAAATAAAAGGGGATGCAGGATGAGCATACCCTACTTGTTTGTGCTCCCCTGTTCAAACTTGCCATGAAAAATGCTTTACAAGCTCATGCTTAATAAAAATACTGGAATTGAAACTCCCGAAACTCTGCAGCCCTCCTTTTTTTATGCCCCTGAAAGCATGCGGAACACACCCCAGTCTTGTTGGGAGTGGTGCCTGCCTTGCTATGGTTAAGCAGAGCACAGCCCTCTGTACTATGGCATGCTGGACGGGGGAGTCCAGCTTTGTTTGAGCCAAAATGGCCCAAACAAAAGGGTCGTCAAGCAGGTTGCCAAGGGGCTGACGAGAGCCAGATCACCTGGGAATTTAACTGGGACTCACACACACTCTCTCTCTCTCTCTCTCGCTCTCTCACACTGAAGAAGAGCTGACAGCAATCACATATTATTCCCTTCTGTTGTGCCGCCTACAAATTAAAGTTCAATCTATCACTAAGCGCTAGTCAGGTACACACCTAGGATCAGACTTTGCCATTAAAATATTACTCAGGATGGTTAATCATCAAACAGTACAGAGCTGTTGTGGCATGGGAAAAAAAAAAAGAAAAAAAAAAAGAAATCGACTGGATGTCACTGACTCAAGCAGTGTGTCAAAGACTGAACTAAGCTGTTGCCTAATGTTAGGTGGTGTTAATCAGATTTATATTACGATACTTTACAAATATATCACAACATTAGACTACATTAAACTTTCCATTAATAAGAGATCAATCAATGCTGATACAAGCTAAAACCTTAGCATCAAGCATCAATATATTGTATTTTTGCCATATTGTCTTCCTTTACACTGCTCATCTATTAACACTCATAAATCTGAAATCACGGCAGTACCTGAATATGATTTTCACAGTATACAATTTATGCCCAACACTACCCTTACACCTCTGGGAACTTTGGAGGAATGTGTGGGACTTGGTGGGCCAGCTTGAAGAGAAGACACAATGGGAAAAGATAGTAATGGGCTGGGGGGCCTGAGTGGTCTCCACCCAGTAATTGCCCCATCTGTACACTAGCCCAAAGCCCTTGAGGACATATGCACTTACTAGTAGTGCTGCTTCTTGATTTGCCTGCACTCAGTGTTGGTCAGTATTAAACATGTTCTAAAACATGTCAGGAAATCCTGTTCAACTTCCAAAAAAGTGCAACGGTTTGCGCCAACTTGTGAAAGGTATAGACTGCCTGTGTTGCCATGAGAATAATTCTAGGGAGGAGGGGACAGGGTGGGGTTGCATCAATATAATGTGTAAATGACTGACAGAAGCCCTAACAGTGGATCATCTTTCACTGCTGTGGGTTGGGGGGCTGGCAGGCCAAAGCCGTTACATCCCACTGTAAGGGCCTGTGCTGTGGGCTTGTTCTGCTGGGTCAATATTTGGAATGGCAGGGACAGACGCCCTGCATTAGGGAGGATTACGGCGGGACGACCCCTGGCAGCTTTGCACCTCGGAGAACTGGGGGAAGTGCATGTGGGAGTGTGTTACCGCGTGTGTACACATATACGCGTAAGGCTGCAAACAGTCAAGCAACAGTTGCAAACTATTTGGAATTGATTCAAGTATTTATGACAATTAATCCTTCTCTGAGCACTGCAGAGAGATCCGACAGGCCCACAACCTAGCAAGCAAACAAGCAAGGAACCAAACAACCAACTCAACCAAGCCAGACATTAATCAGAGGAAAGAAGGTCGCCTGGTGCCTACACAACAGCCGTTAAGCAACACGCTGTGTAAAGGAAAAGCTTTGAGTGTAAAAGGAAGTAGGCTGTGTGTCAATACACTCTCTCCTTCACACGCGCGCATGCACACAAGCGGAGAGTATGCCATGAGCATCGGGCCGCTCCATATTAAAGTGCCCTTCGGAATAGGAGCTAAGCGCATTTGAGAGCATTTAGGCAGCCTGAGGGAAGAATGTTTCCCCAGATTTACTTCATTAACCCGCATTAGGAGAACACGTCGGTGGGAAGAGGGGGTGGGGGGGGTTGGAGTGCACCCCTTCTCAGAAAGAACCACTTAATACATGATATCATTTCACGCTCAGCTGTGCTTAATGAGGACAGAGTCTCAGGCTTGACAGCTCCACAGGCTGGAGATTACACAGGTTTGTGTGGTATGAGGCAGTAGGAGAGGCTGCCAGCTTAATAAGGACACAGGCAAAATGACTGGCCCTCTAATTAAAAGGAGAGATGGCTCGTGGCCCTGCATACTACACACCCCAGCCATGCAGGCCAGGAGAAAAGCAATCTTGAGGTAAGACCATGGCTGGCAGGGTGCCTAAGCAAAGGTCGGGACATGACTATGTGAGCGTGTGTGTAAGAATGTTTAAGCAATATAGATGAGATGTTCCTGTTTACCAGAAAAGGCTTCTAGCTGATCATGGCCGACATTACCAAGCTAAAGAAAGACTATCTTAAGACATGGCAAGCTGTACCAATGACAAAGCAAACAATGGACATTCCAGAAATATTTTCTGATGTTTTCCAGCAACCTACACAGATATGATGAACCCGCCAGCAGCGTTTTTTTTCTACGGAAAAGCAGACAACCAAAAGGAAACAAAAAACACCAAACATTCTAGAGTATGATAGAGCTCTTGGTTTAGTAGAAATGGACACTAAAATGATCCCCTGTTGACTTCAAAATGTGTCTTTAAAATGACTGGTCCAACTGTGATCTAAATGATATTTTCCCCTCAGTATTACACACAGAAACCAAACAACTAGGATATAAGAATAGGGGAGCATACAGTTGGTCAGAATTTACTATTGTCCTTCAATAAATAACACTTTCAGTGTTACTGGCTGGAATACACCAGACATAAAGAAATAATTCATTTAAAAAGTCTCGGCCACTCCAGACATGTCTAGGGCTGCACAGTATTGACAGAACACATATACTGCAATGATACTGCTACATATTACATTAGTGAAGGGTCCAAAGATTAAAGTTTTAAAACATCAAGTCGTAGCTTTTGACAAGTCACAAAACCAACACATTTACATTTACAACACACTACATCTCCTTACACAACCTATGGCATTTTATCTCTGCCCATTCAAGCTGAACTACAAAGGAGCGTTTCAGCCCTAGCTGCTTTTTAAATGAGATGCAATACAGGAAGCCAATTAGAAGAGAGATCATTAGCATAATAGCAGTCTAAAAGGCACAATAACAAACTGTCTGTCTAATTAGAAGGGATAAATAAAGTTCAGAAAATGGAAATGTAAGAATGAATTACAACAGAAGAAAATGTAGGGCCTTTAAAAAACCTGTAATGCACTGGCTAAAAGAATTGTATTTTTGCTTTTATTTTAGAGACTAATTTGCAAATTGCAGGCTTCTACATATTTTACAGACCAATGCTCCGATAAGGATTAACACATGATAGATTGTGGAGCCCTACACTAGTTCCCTGGTGCAGGAGCAGCAGACCCCACATTTTCTGCTATTAGTTAGTTCCATTTAGGTTCAGTCAAGGTATAACAGTCATAACGACCTGATATATCAGGCTGTCGAACAACAAACAGAAGACCTGAATCTGCCATTTCATTAAGATAAATATTTTTAACATGAGTTTACTGGCAACACAGCAAAACCAGAACCCTGCAGCACTGCAGAACCATCATACAGAGTCAAAGGAAGGAAGGTTCTGGATGGCTTTAAATCTCACGGACAGTGTAAGATAAAATATTAGGTGAATGCTTTCAATGTTAATAAAGAACTTCCTTAACATACACATTTAAACAGCCACAATAAACACAACACATATAGTCATCTAAAACAGCCCATATAGAAGTGAAACACACTGAATGTAGACAAGAGTGAAAGAAGTGCCAATAACACAAGATAGCATCATTCTTTCTATTACATGATGTCTCTAAATAATAACTCTTCGACCCTTAGAAACGTTAAACACACACAAAAAAAACTTTACAATCACTTGCAGAAGAGCAGAAGGCATATTTCTTTGATATATGCAACCTTAATGGCTAAAAACTTCAGCAGGAAATAACTGAAGGCAAACATGATCTGGTGACCCTTTCCAAAATGGCAGCCTCAGATATCTTCGGAGGGGCTACTGCAGGTGGGTTTCACTGCACAAAGGCCCAGAAAACTGGGATCTGTCAAGTAATTGCCAGGAAGTTCACAAGGCAAATTTGTTATTAGACAGTTTGAGCACTATTACATCACTAATTACAGCATTAGAATGTGTACTAGTTTTTTGTTACGTTTTTTTTATTATTAGCATGTGCTTGGTAACCTCAACAGTGTTAAAATGACCAGATCAATGCATCAGAAAAAAATATGAACTTTGTTCCAAGTATGATTGTGTGTTTATGTAGACATTTGCATCAAAGTAGAAAAGCACATTACACTATTTCCTGTTAGTGCCGTTATTGCGGCGCTAGAGTAAGCGAGACGACATAACTAATTCATGGTTTCAAGACAAAATATGGAAACCATGCCTGTTTCATAACAGCCAGAATGTTACACTAACTAGCAAGCATGATAGCTAATCAGGGAAATTAAATATCTTAATAGAAGTATCAGTTCTAGCCATCTCAAGCAGGTGGAAAAACCGATGCGGCTTTGATGATGGAGTTGTTTTTTTATTTTTGATCGTTCAAAATATTGTGTATTGTGTATTGAACCTGGTTTTACCTGCAGTCTCTGATAGATAGGAGTAGTCCTCTCTGGTGAATGAAGCGGACGGTTGGATGAACATGCCCTCGTCAAAGCCCTCTTCTGGCTCGGGCGGGATGTTATAGACAAAGCGTCTGGCAATTTGCTTTTTCCGTCTGCCACTGCCCGGCTCCGGCCGCTCCTCCCTCTTCACCTGAGCTCCGGCGCCCGGGGCTGGCTCGTTCCAGACGAACACCGGCCCTGGGCCCTGGGGCTCCGTCTCTGTGGATTCGGAGGAGTTATCTCCTCCCCAGCCTGAGCTACCCAGCGCACAGCCCTCGCCTACAGACACTTCCACATCGCTGGGCTCCTCCTTCACCTGTCCGCTGGCCTTGATCGACAGTTTAGACAGGATGCTGGTTGCCCAAAAGTTGCTGGGCTTCTTATCAGCGCCTTGACTGTCTTTTGGCACCGTCCTCCGCTTGTTGTAATCCACCACTACGGAGTCAGGCGCCTCCTGCTTGATGCTGATATTTAGGGCATCTTTGATGAATGCGCGGCATGACTGCACCACTTCGGTCATCTGCAGGTAGCTGGCCACAGACATCACCTCAATGGCATTCTGGCTAGTCAGCAGCAGGTTGCCAGAGTACAGGAAGTCTAGGATAACAGAGAAACCCTGCACGGCTGCCACATCAAGGTGTGTAATGGTGGTTTGGTCACAGCTCTTACTCTTGGTCAGGCAATAAAGGGTCTTGAAGTAGCGGCTGCCTGCAACCAGGATGTTCTTGTGTGCCCTGAACACCTGGCCCCCCACCACAATGTTGACGTCACAGAGGATGCCGCTCTTGCGCTGCTTGTCCAGCTCCTGGAGCAGCTGGTAGCAGTAAGAGTTCTCGTTTGGCTTGTTCCTGTAGTCTTCGACCTCTGTGCCCTCATTGTCCTCCGGCCTCTCTATCTCCTAATGTAGACACGCACAAACACACACACACACACACACACACACACACAGAAAAACACACACAAGAGGACAAACACTGTTAGTGCATAGTGTAAACTCAAGGTGGTGGGTGTATGGTGACACTACTACAACAGCAGAACTGGTTTGACCAGCTCTCAAACTGCAGCACTGTGAGAACTGTATGTAGCTAAAAACCCCCCACTCAAACGCAAACTATCACAAGACACACCCTACACAAACCATACCACTCACGCTAATGCTCTTTAAGCTGAAAGATTCACTGGACCAACACCCTTGTCCTACACCAGCTCTTACTGCTGATGGCACCACACTTTGCCAGTAAGATGTAAAAAAAAAAAAAAAGGGAAAAAAAAAAGAGAACACACTGGTACCTATCAGAGGGAATACACGAACACACTATATTTCTGGATTGCAAAGCAGATGTCCTAATCCACACAGAGTCATTTATACCACTCAGGCCCAGCATTTTCCCCTCCTACCACACAGCTGTGTTTTTTGCTCGAGTAATTCAGATTAAATCCATTTCTCAGGGGCGGAGGCCATCCCAGCCCCCTCCTCCACACTGCGGCCCTTGTCCGGGTGGTTGGGGTTTATTACTGTAGCATGGCTTCAGCCGCAGCCAGCCTAACCAGTGGACAGAGAGAGGAGAGATAGAGGGCAACCCCATTTCTCCACACAATGCCAGCCCTTTCCTCCAGGCTCATTGTTCAGTGCTGTTTTTTGTGCTACACTGAGGCTTTGTGCTCCTTGCACACGGCTCCTTGTGCGATAGTCCAGATCTACGAAGACAACAAATGCATAATTTGTCCAAAATAATGTTAAATGAAACAACTGATCTAGCCAAAGCAATCACAAGAAAAGATACGGCTAGATAAGATCAGAAACTAGAAGGCAGAACTCAACGAGGGCAGATGGAGACAGGGCTAAGTGAATAGGGGGATGTGGAAAAGAAGGGGTTGATATGGGAATAGTTGTCAGTTTGTGGTGTCATATTGTTCTCTATTGTTTCCCTGCTTTGCCTCAAGCAACTGTTTGTTTCGGGGAGAGGCTTTGACACCGTGCCTAGCCATGCTGTGGTAAGAGGGACAGAAGCAGTGACAAGTCAAAACACTAGGCGAAGAGGGAAGGACCCACTTGTCCAAAATCCACGTTTTTCTTGCCTTCTCTCACACCGTCTCACTGCCTCTGCTCATCCTTTCTCCAGATGTGCCACGTGTTAACATGGAGCTGGAGAACAGATGCTTCCAGAGGAGCCCCTACACTTGCTAACCAAATGAGGCTGTGGTGACAGTAGACTTTTGACGTGGCCCTTTTTCCATGGACAAGAATTGTTTGGCCATTGACCACTGAACAAGGAAAGACTGGAAAAATCCAAATGACGCAGCCTCAACAGACTGGCCTCAAGTAGTACAATAATAATGAAATAACAAACAACTACTCTAACACAGTTACAATAAAAAAGGGAAAAATTGAGCTTTTCTCATAAAGCACGTCACACATGAAAGCCACAGTGGTTTCTCTCTTTCTGGTTTCACACCTCAGACTTTCGGTTTGATGTGGAACAGGAACACAACTCAACCACCACCACTAATACTACATCCCCCACTTCCCCCAGGTCTGCTGTTCTGCTCTCCTAAGGACCAGTTACTCTTCGTAAACACAATGGGTCTCAAAGTGTAAACCTTCGAAGTGTACCTAGATGAAATGTAAACTTATCGCTTGCTAACTTGTTTACTTGCCATGTCTGGCAAGAAGTGTATATCGGACACAGGGTTAAACAAACATTCTCCTTGCTGTGTGTGTGTAGTTAATGTACATTCATGTCCTGTATTCAACTGCAACTGTTACACCTTCTTAGGGGATCGATATCAAGCATTTATCTACGTATGTATCCATCAAAGGCAATAAAACTATCCCCCAGTCGGTGGTTTTGTTTTTCTTGTGCGTACCCTACCCTGGGCCAGCCTGCCCCTGAGGCCAAAGCTGGGTCCCCTCACCCAGCCTGTCTCACAGATGCATGAACAATGTAGCAGTGTGCTTGACCCAAGGTGTGGGTGGAGAACACCAGGCTCTGGGCCTCCCAACAATGTGGAGTGCTCATCGATGGAGAATTCCACAGAGTTCTTCCCCCAATACACATAGGCCTACATTTCACAAGGGACAGACAGCGGATGGGTGGAGCCACTGTCTCCTCTAAAAGCCTCTCTAACAAGAGAAGCAAGGGATGGCAACTTTGAGGACAATGGCCAGACCCGAGAATGAAGCAACCCAGATACCACCTATTTGGTTAATTGAGTTATAGCCACAACATGACTGAACCAGGTCTGGATCAGCAAAAAAATGTAGCCTATTGTCTGAGATACAGCTGATCAGCACAGCAGGCCATCATTACGAGGAGGAAAAAAAAAGAAAAAAAACTTACTTTGACTAACAGGCCTGTTGCAGAGGCACCCAAGCATATTATTTTCCCAGAAAAAGATATCTTAAACACTACTCTTTGCTAAGCTACCCCCCAGCCCCACCACCATTTTGATACTATGGTATTAGCCCACCTTTTTTTGGCATCACTGAGCCTTTTTGAGCCTTACTGAAAAAGCAAATCATTCAGCAACAAAAGCAAGTGATGAATAAAAAAAAATAGCAACAGAGTGAAAGGAGTAGTGTCAAGGGTGATGCTAATCTAAAACCATGTCTTAACCCCTCTGTTGCTAGGGAGGAGCCCATAATCCCTCCTACTGCTTTCCTTCCTAATTAGTGAAGGGTACAAATTGAGTTAGAGGAACGGTTTAAGTCACCCTGATTAGTATGAACAACTGGCTGCACTCACAATGCTACCCTTGGGGACTTTAAGAAAATGAATCGAATTCAGCAAAATCAAACTAATAGCATATCAAATTTGAACACTTCACGTTCAGGTAAGAGACAAGCATTTACAAAGCCTGTCTATCAGATCTCTAAACATTTATTCACATCATATGGCTATGGGCCTTCTGTTCTAATGAGGGCACAGATTAAAGATTCATTACAAAGCATTAAGGCTTAGGACAGATCCAAATGTACACTCTGAAAATGATCACAGGCACACTATTGATCTTGGTTCCCTTCAGAGTGTGGGGGTAAATCCATGAGGTCGGAAGGTCATATCCAAAATGTATTTATATTCTCTCTCTCATAGTAGTCCACTAAGTGGATACCAAACAGAAAATATATCATCCACTGGACACGCTGTTTAGATAGATACATCTGGCCCAATGGAGCGATGAATGGATGTTGGAGAGATGTCTAAAACAATGGCCCTGA
The DNA here is from genome assembly GCA_037577295.1 of Ladigesia roloffi. Taxonomy (NCBI): domain Eukaryota; kingdom Metazoa; phylum Chordata; class Actinopteri; order Characiformes; family Alestidae; genus Ladigesia; species Ladigesia roloffi. The sequence continues at coordinate 14,855,214 of JBBKCR010000134.1, forward strand.
TTTAGGTGCCCTAAAGGGGAAAATGAGATGTGCCAGAGGTCACTTTTACAGCACGGCAGCAGAGGAGGGGGTTGGGTTTAGCTGGGTGGGTCCCCAAAGCCTGCTGTTCCAGCTCCTGCCATCATGACCTCCCTGGTAATCAACTCCCGTTACCAAGGCAACTAAGGTTGATAATTGCAGTGTAATGTATGCATGGAGTAAACTGGTCCAATACAAAGAAATGGGAAGCACACACACACACATACACAAATGGTAACAATGGCCGCACTCAAAAATTCAAACTAATATCAGTCTACTTGAAACATGTTGGACTGAGACTTACAGATGCATTATTTCCAAAGACAATACTGTCTCCCCTTCGCATTAAGCAGTAGCTATTACTTCTAAACTATAGAGTTTTAAGGACACTATAAAGCAGACTGCCGTCTACACAGACAAGCAATGGTAGAAAGCCGTAAGTGAAGCAAAAATATCCTCCAATATCACATGCACACCGATCTTGCTAGGGAGTTTTATAGACATGGGGACTTGAGTACAGTGCTACCAAATATCTCATCAATTTTCAGATTTGTCGGTGCAATACTATTCGGAGGACACTTCGGAATATAAGGAAAGCAATACATCTTCACAACGTCTCATTACTGCAAACAAAACAGAAGTCACTGCTAAAAGTCACAAATCTAACCGGTTAACCAGTACTGCTAGCTTCAACGCTAAACCATTTTAGCAACTAGGCAGCAGTTAGCTTAGCAAATGTTTCGCTGGCTAACCTTGCTAACATGCTGGAGAAGCGGTTAGAGCGATTCGTTTTTTAATTGACAGCTTTGAAAACGTTTTGATTTATGAGTAATAATCGCAAACACACATTGTCTTTTCTTAAAAGGGACATGTTATTCCTAAGAGCTTCAGAGTGACATGTAGAGTCAGAAAGTCAGAGAGAACTGTACCTGTTTGGTGGGGTCGTTCCTGCCGTGCTCCGAGGACAGGTGATGTCTGAGTAGCAGGGCCCGCTTGTAGTTTCGGGTGCCTTTGACGATCTCGTCGGCCGCGTTGGTGGCGATGTTGTGACACCAGGAGCAAGACATGAGTCCCGTCTCTCGGCTGAACTTCAGCCAGGGGAACTCCTGCAGCCAGGCGGCTTGGAAAAGCGAGTGTTTCTGGAGCAACGTCTGAGGTCTCATTTCCACCCAGGGCTTCCTGGAGCCCGGCTCCTCCCGCTCCGCGGGGCACCGGTCGCGGTCGTCCTCGGAGCCCGTGGCGCCACTGCCCTCGCTGTTCACGCCGTTCCCCAACGCCCAGCCCTCGCTCTCGCCCTCCTCGCCTCCAGTGTTAGAGGAGGCCGTCCAGCCAATGCTGTCAACGTCTTTCCCGGCTGTCCATCGACCCCCTTCCGGATCTTCCTCCTCCTCTGCCTCCGGCTCTGTGCTGTCGCTGACGGAGCCGCCACCCTCCACCTTCGCCAGCGACGGTCCCCTGGCCCCCAGGTCCCTGTCCTCCTCCTGATCCGGCCTGCTCCCGTTTAAATGCCGATCCTGCCAGGCCTGGGCCTCCCAGCTGTTCCCGTTGCTGGCCCGGACACCGCTGGAGCCGACTGGGGCTGATCCGCCTCCTCGAAACGCCAGAGACCTGCGGTTCCTCTCTCCGGACATGTTCTCCTCAATAAAATACAGCCCTGGGACTTGTAATCTAAATAAATATGGTTATTTTCAATCTCCTAAGGACGATTACAGAAAAAAATCGTTGTCTAAAATGGAAAATCCCGCATCGAAGCGTGGGTCTGAGCTCCGTGTCCTCCCGGAGAGAGTATGTAGGTTATGCGGAAATAAATAAGGGTTTTAAAGGCATAATGAATTTGAGGTTTCTGGCTCCGTCCGCGCAGGCCCCGCAGAGGTCGAATGGCAACGACTTTCCCCACAATGCACCTCGCTCCGAGAGAGGGGGGTCGTGGGGCACTTGTAGGGAGGGAGGGGGTAACTAAAACAGTGAGGGGGGCATCTGTGTTCGGCACCCACACCTCCCTCTCGAGCACGCGTCTCCTCTCTGGGAGCAGAGTACAGTCCCGGAGAGAGGCTTCATAAACTCTGAGCTTCTTTCGGAGAGAAAAATAAAAGAAGACAGGTGGAGGCAGTACTTACAGCTATGAAAAAATATTTTTTCATCGGAGGATCGCGTGGCTTTTAAACACTTGCCCAAGCCAGCTAATTATAAATAATATTAAAAATAAATAAATAAGAAAAATATATAGATCAACATGTGTACGTGTGTGTTTTTTGTCGTAGAGGGTTGAAGCGTGAGCCTACGTCTAAAACTTTCTGAGTCAGAAAACCAAAAGGCAGTCGGAGAAGAGGGGAGTCGCTGTTTATCGAAGCTTTCTGCAACCTCGCGGCCCGTGGAAGAAGCAATCAGAAGCTGTCATCTGCTCGATAAGCCCTGGGGTGTTAGAGATTTAAGAATTCAACACCTATTTTTTAACGAAACAACAATTTGTACGCATTAATTTTGAATTGATGTGACCACCAATATTTCATAAATCGGTATGAAAAAATGTAATTGTGCACGCATAGGCCTCGTGGACAGCTTATGTCCAGTCGAGTCCAGTTTAATTGGATGGGTTTATTTTGGGGCTCGTTTTGACACATTTGATGTGCTGCAGCTTCGCTCTCAGGGACGGATACAATTGAAGGACGCGCAGGTGTTGGTGCACAGGAAATTTTTGTGGCTTCTCAGTCAGATA
>JBBKCR010000134.1:14858047-14878995 GCA_037577295.1 Ladigesia roloffi
TTCATGGATTTTTTTTTACATTCTGTCTCTCACAGTTGAAGTGTACCTATGATGAAAATTACTGACCTCTGCCATCAGTTTAAGTGGGAGAACTTGCACAATCGGTGGCTGACTAAATACTTTTTTGCCCCACTGTACATATTTTTTTATTGCTTGAATGCAGACATAAAATCAAGGACTTGCAGCTCGTGAGTTGATGTGCTTTGTTTCAGGGTTATGCTGATAAGCTTGCTCCTATTTGACCTATTTGCAAGTGTGCACTGTAATGTTGTGGCCTTTGGGCAGCCCTGTTGTACATGTATGTATTTCGGAATATTAAATAACCCGGTTTGAAATATGTACTCTTTTTGCTTGACTTGAGATACTGAACTAATTGAAATAAGTGAAGGCTGTTATTTTGTTCGATTTTATATTAGGCCTCGCAGAATTTAAAATGATGTGCAATCACGATCATTCTCCAGCCAAGTTTTTTGCCTGTTGGTAAGTTTTGGATTCCTGTGCTCTGTAGGTGGAGGAGGAGATCCAGACCCTTTCTCAGGTGCTGGCATCGAAGGAAAAACAGTTGGCAGAGATCAAGCGGAAGCTGGGCATTACCACTCTCAATGAGCTCAAGCAGAACCTGAGCAAGAGCTGGCAAGAAGTCACCACGTCTACAGCGTAAGGGCCCTCCTGACTGCCCCTGCCCTGTGGGCTCTTCCTCTTGTCAGTTCATAGGAACAGTCCCATCTGTCACTAGGCATTTGTTGTCCTGTATAGAGCAGCATACCCTAGTATTAGTTAGTCATTTTAAAAATAAACAAGTTCCCTGTTTATTAATAAACACTTTTAATATGTTTGTGGCTGCTTTAGGTCTAATAATAGTGGTTCTAAAATGCTCAGTCTTTTATCTCTTGTGTTGCAGGTATAAGAGAACCTCAGTGACGCTGTCCCAAGCAGGACAGAAGGCTACAGCAGCATTCTCCAGTGTAGGCTCAGCTATCACCCGGAAGCTAGAGGACGTCAGGTGAGACAGAGCAGGGAGAGCCAGTCTGGCCATTTAAGGCATTACTCACCTTTTAATCTGCCCTTCTTTGTTTTTCTTACCTAAACAAATGGAATTCCATAACTCCTACTAGGCATACTAATATGTGGTGTTCCTGTCATTACTGTGTGGTGTATACTTTAGATTATTACTGACAAATTAGTATTATATTAGTGTTATTGTAACAAATTAATAGGTTTAAATATGCTTTTCTGAGAGTTTCATTACTTCAATAGTAGTTTAAGGACAACGACCAACTGCATGTGTCATTACAAACAAAGAGTAATTATGCTTTTTTAATTGGATTTTGTGAAGTGCAGTGTGTGATATAAATCATATATAATCATATATATCTTTTATATATGTGGGAGGAAAATACATATTGTGAAAAATTATTGAAGTATCAGTTATACTTGTATATTTTCCCCACCTCTAGTCCGGGCTCAAACTAAATGGAGCTATTTAGTACTCATTGGGAAATGGCAGTAGATCTCATACACCACCATCAGCAGTAGTAGCCTTCACATTGGTATCACATCATTTGTTTGGAGAGAACTTTCTGTTTGCTAATGCAGTCTGTGACACTTACAGATTACAGTCATTTTCTAATTCCTTTAGGTAAGATAACCTTGATGAGGAACGTCATGTGAATGCAGCATTTATCAGTATCGGTGCTAAATAAACTTGAGGACAGTTTACGCCTTGCATTAATATGTTTTATGTCAAGATCTTGATGCATAACTCTAAATGTTTTCAAATATTTTCATCACTAAAGGGTCAAACTGAATATACTTTGTAACATAAACAAAATCACATAATTTATATTTAAATTCCATTGACATTTTCCCACTATGTATGTTTCTATAATTAGTTTGCATTATACTAATGTCTATTCTGATCACATCTCAGTTTGTGTTTTATGCAGCCCAGTGGAATCTGAAAGTTTTTCAGTTATTGAGAACATCATGTTGATACGAGGTGTAAACAAACCCTTGATGTTATTGCATGTGGTTACATTGATCAGTGTCATTCATTTTTTTCCATGCCACGGTCCCTCCACAGCCAACTGTCCTCTACATTTTGCTGCTTGCCATGCCATGTTCTTTTTAGAGCTTGCTTTGTGTCTTGTCTTCTGTGTGCCAGTTTAGTAACCACTAAAATAGTTGAAAGGCTGAATTATGGATGACTGTTATGTTAGACCAATAGTTTATTTATGTTGCATGCTGAACGTAATCACTTGTTTGGGGTATAAGATATGCTAAAATACTGTTGTACAGTACATGGGAATATATCATTTTATACATGCATTTCACTCAACTTGCGATGTTTCCACTTGAATTTTGCCGTTTTTACTTTGCAAAAGTAAAGCCACTTCTGTGAATCCCTATCAGACTTTCAGCAGTCTGTGTGTGTTTGAGAACACTTGAGCTCAGTATAACGCTGCTGAATCTGGCATAACCCATGTGAGTTGCCACACAGTTGATGCACTGATCCTCTAGGCACACACATTTAAGCCTTTCTTTTTATTGTCCATTCACTCTCACCGACCTGATTATTTTAACCAAACTAGGAGAATGAGTTTTTCTGGTGCTGGTGTAATCTATGTCAGAAATACAGAAAATGTTGCCCCAGAAGCATAGTGGATTAAAGTCTTACCAACAAAGCCCATTCGTAATCAGCATCTGTATTATTTCTATTGCAAAAAAAAGGGAATGTAAAGCAGATTGTGGCTTTTTCTTCTTTCTTTGACTCGCTACTAATTGCTGCCTGACCCTTCTGTCCTCTCTTCCTTAATGCTGACCGGTAGTATACGATCAATACAACATTCTACTAGCATGCCTGTGATGAGGTAAGCGGCTTACTGACTCTTGCTCTTGTGTGTGCTAGGAATGACTTTGTTCCTGGACCAAGGTTTCTCTCGATTGTTTTAGACAGGTTATTAGAAACTAGAGTCAGCAAAATGTTTGCCATTTTAAAATCCGCTTGTTAAGTACTGTGCTAATCCACACAGCTCATATGTTCCATACCTTGCAGGAACACTACCACCTTCAAGTCATTTGAGGAGAAAATGGAGACCTTTAAGGTAATAGCATGTATATGTTTTTGTATTTATATATTTCATTTATTTATTTAAATTCATTAAAGGTAGCCAGACTGCTGAACTGATCTGCATGATTGCATGCAATTTAATGTTATAAACCCAAATATACTTTGATATATTATTTTTAACTCTGCTTAATACGTTACCCTTAATGAAAGTGTAAATTTAAACCTGTTTTTGTACTGTGCAGTTCACACTGAACTCCTGCAGTGCTAGAATGTAAATACTGATGTTACACCTGTATAGCCTTTTGAGTACAGCGGCATTTCGACATCCCAAGATGAGCTTTCTGAGTTTATCTTCACAGTACCAAAAAAGTAGTTATTTTTATACGTAAATGTGGCTGCATTTTCGTAAATTTTTGTTCGAAAATAAGTAAATTATGACCACTTGTCCTCCTGCAGTGTTGTTTATGTTTGGGCGCATTGCTTTGCAACCCTGCACGAGGATGAGTGGGCATGGCGGACAAGGCCTGGATATCACAAAAGCAAAAAGATATTATGGAGGATATCTGCAGTTTCCGTGATATTGTGGGGGTTTCAGCAAACAATTACTGTAAATTCCGGACTACAGAGCACACCTGATTAAAATCCGCATGCTCTAATTTTAGAAAGAAAATCTGTTTTGTACTTGTACGAGCCACACTGGATTATAAGCCGCATGTGTCTCAATATGATATATGGTACCAAATTTTTCTTTACTTTTAAATGTACCGGTAACATAAACAAAAACATATGGAAAATGTATTTTTAAAACAGTGTCTGTAACACGACTACCTTTAAGTATACGTATGTATCAGTAACACACAAATTATGATGCTTCTGCTTTTTTACTAAACAATGCACGAACATCATTCCATTAGAGGGGCCGTGCCCGCCCTCGGACTCACTCAGGCTTGCCCTGGGAATACGATCCGTCCGGGATTGGTCCTGGAGTTTGAGCTTCCAGGGTCTGGTTACGAAGCTAAAGGTTTTTGGCATCATGAAAAAAACATGCATTAGCAGCACCGTATAATTAGCCAGTTTTCAAAATTTGGGAAAAAAGTAGCGGCTTGTTGTCTGAAATTTACGGTACCCACATTAGACTGAAACCGTGACTGCTGATCTGCATTGAAGTGGGGGGTTACTGTAGGGCATTAACGAATACAGATCTTTTTCAGGTCATCTTATTTGTCAACAAAGTCGAAGAGATTGCATTGTGCGCACAGAAAGAGGAAAAAATTGACTAGTCAGCTTGTGCCTCTGAATTTTAATTTGACTTGTTGACTTTTTTTGTTAAAGGTAAAACATACCTTGGTGTACGTAAAGGAAAAGGCAGCTATATAATTGTGGATACAATATAAAATAGTCTTTTTCCTAGGAGGATTACATATGTGCAAAATGGAGAAAATGCAACAACTTTTTTTTAATTCATCTAATTTTGTCAAAAGCTAGTTGTGTCCAGTCTTTTTCACAGGCAGTGTCTGGGTATGTAATTTCTAAGACAATGTCCAATTCTTTTTTTTTTTTTAAATTGGCAGACAAAGATGAGTCCCACACCATCAACAAGCGAGCTTGAGGATGTTTCAAACTCGACACCAAATGCAGAGCCGGTGGTGGAGCAACCAGAGGGAACAACTCTCCTTGGCCCAGAGCGTACTGAGGAGCCAACACCGACTTCCGTCCACTGATCTTTATAGCAAACCTAATCTTCTCACCTTCTGCCCCCAATATAATAAAAAGAAATCCCTGCAACTCATCCCTCGTCGGCATCACATGACAGAAAACCAAATCAAAAATCCCTGTACCCTGTTTCTTTTTGAAGTGCATTATCTTTGGAGTATAGACTAGATGGAAAACATTCGATATTTACATAGAAATGCATTATGAGGGACACGTAAAGCAGTTTTTTCAAGGCTCCTCTGCCTCTATCACTGCATTGGTTCACTGAGCCTGTAGGCTCCATTAGTTGCCAAAATGTCTTTCTGAATGTTTGTACATCTGGAGCATCTCCAGAATGTGCATGGTAGCCCAACACTGGAGCTAATTTTGATAAGTATTGTACTTCACTGACCTCTCAGTGGTAATGGACTTTGGCTTATGAGGGGCAACATGTCTCTTATGTCCCTTTAGTACTTAAAACAAGTTCTGTGCCTGGCACATGATCCTCAGAGAGTAGTCTCTGGTTATTTCTCCAAGGATTGTCAGTGAAGCTGTTTGATGGTCAGACGTGACTTGTCAATATAGATGTATATTTACGATGAATTACATTTCCCCTAAAATATATCATACTGCCCAAAACTAGATCCGCACTTAGGAGCAAGAACCTCCTAGAGTAAATATGATCATTGGTGACAAATGAAAAGATATCACCTTTATTACCTTTTTTGTGTTTTGTGGATTTATATTTACATTTTATAAAGAGAGATGCCAAAAATATAGTACAGAAGAACAGTTAAGCTTTTGGGAAAAGTTACTGCTAGTTAGTTGGTTAATGCTGTCTCATGCTTCACAAACGATGTTTGAAAGACTGCAGTGTTTAACACTGCGTCCATTCACTGAGCCTATAGGTTCATGCACATGTTACATGTGGAGTTGTTTAAAACAAACTACAAGCCAGAAGTTTGGGCCTGTCTGCTTTGCAATTGAATTACATGAAAACATGATATATACTTAAAACAAACAGGTTTTGAAATGTAACAATATACACTGTAAGGCAATTTAATGGTGACAATTGAATTAAAATAACTACCCCATGCCTTTATCAGAGCAGCATCGATTTGCAGTCTCTTTTCCATGATTGTTTGGAAATAACGTCTCCAAACCCTCCTAGCAAATTTTCAAGTTTGCAAACAGTGCCATCTTAGTTGGTGGATGCTAATTTAGACCTTGTAAGTCTAGCTCATGCCATGCAGCTCGGTGGGAGGAGCTGAAGACGGGCAGCCAAGCAATCATTCTTAAATCTTTTTGATTTCTTGGACTAAATATGATTTGGGCACAATTTTGAAGAATGCTTGGCACCATTATCTACTGAGTAATTAAAAGTGAAGTATTGTGTACAATCAAGGGTGGGCCCAAGCGTCTATCTTGTAGTAAATGGTACATTGTTTGACTCCATGGCTCCAGCAGCCTTTTCAGAAAGTCTTTAATATGTGTCAATAACCGCTTTAGTGGCAGAAGACCCACCTGTTCACTCCCACGTGTTGCTCCTGGATGGATCGGTAGTCTTCATTTGCTTGGAGCGAACTTGCTACTGCTGGAGATTTAGTGTCATATATTTTCTTCACTATACTGTGGACGTTTCTGCCATTTCACTGTGGAGGTCCACGTGTGTCAACTGGTGGTGAACTAACAAGATCAGCTTGTATCCAGATTCCACAGCCACTGGTCTGCAATGGAAAGGCTGCTAGTGTGTCATATTATATAGGAGATACATTTCTATCTTTTTTGAGCTACCCAAAAAATGCTGCCCCAACAAATGATTGTTTGGACTGGGAATGGAAAAGTACATTAAAGTCACAATTTCAAACCACTACACATCGGTATGTTGCAATGGTTTCTCACCCTCCCTACATTTGTATTTAGTGTCCTGTCAGATTTGTGCTAGTGAGGAGTTTTCTTCCCCCTTCATTATACATTCCAACTATATTTTGTTCTGGCAAAGGAAACATATGGTGGAGTATAGATTTTTTTTCATGTTTGAAGTAGAAATATACAGATGCATATTTTAACAGAGTGTATTATAATAGCTAAAGTAAAGAAGAACAGTAGTTAAAGGCTTGGGCCGGCAGGTGTTTTTCTGTCAGTACACAATATTTGTGTAACACTAATGGCTTTTGCTTGAAAGCTGCTTTATCACAAGGTATTGCTTTGATAGGAAATTGTATTTTTGTCAGATTTGTTTTTTTTTTAAAAGGTCTTGTATGGAAGTCCAGCAATTTGTTTGTCTTCTATCTCGAGCTCTTTTCAAATGCAGCAGGAATGTCATTGAAAAAAAAATTCTCACATTAATTTTTACAATCCTGGACAGTGGCTTATTTAAAGAAAGTATAAATGACTATTAGAAATGTCATTTGTAATGCATTGTTTTCCATAATGCATTAGTAGTAACTGGTGTCAATGGTTAATGAATTCCTGAAAGTTAATGTTTGTGGAACTTTGAAGCTAAACTTCCAAATTATTATGTGTTCTGTTTTCTCATTTCTGCCTCTAGGCCAACTGATTTGAAAAAATGGATTGTTACTTTTCACTGAATATGTTACAGGGCTTTTTTCTGGGATGTGCCTCTCTACTGTTCTCACTCCTGCCAGCTGAGAAACACTGGTTTATTTTAGACTGGCCAAAAGAACAGCTTAAACATGCTCTTTGCTCTGTATATCTGCTGCTAAATAAAGCACAACAACCACATCTTGAGCCTCTTCCGTTATTTTGAATCAATTACTAAATGCCCCTTTAGAACAAAAAAAGCTGCAATACTTTAACTAAACACTAGATGGTACTCTAAACTAGCCAGATAAAACCAACCAGACCCACCACCTACTTGCTTGAAGGTCTGCTTGCGTTAAGATCCAGAAAAGTCTAGTTCATGTTCTTTACTGCTCCAGTAAGATGGAAAATGCAGCAGAAGTGCCTGGATAAACTCTACCCTTCATAAAAGAACATTTAAACTGCAACTCTGACCTTACAGAAATGGACCCTCATGGTAACAATGAAGATGGCTGTCCAACATATAGCAGCTCTAGTGGCCATGTTTGTTTACATGCTCTATGTGCAATGCAGAAAGAGTGAATGGTCTCTCGACCAATCAGAGCCCTGTAAGTGAAAGGCGGGTTTATAGAGAGTTGACCACCAGCCTCGCTGGAGCTGAGACAAAGCACACATCACCTCATATATTTCCAAAATATTAGAGTTTGCTGCTCATCTAGACCAGCATTTACTACTGAGAAATTACACGTGTGAGGACGATCCCATTTAGTAATGTCTTATTGTCCAATTTATTTTTCATTTACTGATTTTGCTTGTCTATAACAGGAGATTCAATATTTGCTCTGTATTACAACTGGACTTACCACACCAATGCCTAAACCACTGTGTATAGTACTGAAATGTTCGGCAAACAGGTGAAACAAGCAAAACAATGCATGGGTCAGCATACATCTCTTACCATGCAGTCCTGCTTTTCCTACTGGCCTGTAATGTTGAATTAGTTTCTATATTAATGAAGACAAAAAACACCAATTGTAATAAACAGCTGCCAAAAATCGTTTATTTTTCTGTGACCAATATAACTCAGAGCTCATAGTAACGAACAACTCTGAAAGGTCTTACTTACACAAAGGACACATCAACAGCGGCACTGACGAGCACCAGGACATTGTCACCTTAGCACAATTACAATGGTAGTCTCTATTTACACACAGCTTAGAGTAAAAACTAGCACAGCCTGTGAGTGAGAAGATAACAGTCACTAAGTGTGTCCTCTTTCAAGAGAACAAGGATAGAAAAAAGTGACCAGACAGAGGCTCCCAAACACATCATGCCAAGGACCCCTTTTACAGCTGAAGATACAAAAGGTGACATGCTTTAGGAGGTCAGTGTGCAGTTTATCTTTTTGGCCAGATTATTCACTTTTTATTTCACTTACTCCCCAATTTGGCCAAAATATTTGACAAGACTTTGAGATATTTTCTCCTCTTATTTTGCTGCTCAGCCATGTCTCTACACTGTGGATGACCAGGGGTCCCCAGCGACGTTTGGAAACCAATGAAACACAATAAAACAGACATTGTACACATAGCAAGTGCTTTCATTTGCAAGGTATTGCAGTAATTTTAGCAATTCTGAATAATTACAAAAACGCATCTCTGACACTGTCAACTCTTATTTTGTAAATAGATCTACTCTTCACCTCCACATCAAGAGCATTTGAAGTGTATCTTAACTCTAGAGTTGATTTACCTGTTGAGGTGTGGTCATGTGGACCTGTGCATTGGAAGCAATGGTTTGCATAATTTCTGACTGAAACAAAGATCTTTATTAAGCTCCTGAACATTGCTGAACAGTTTTCATTAGCAATTACCACCATCAATTAAGAAAAGGCTGTGAACCATGGCGACTCGTGGCTCATCTGCTCCTGAACAGCCTCATTAAAAGAGTAAAGAGACAACTGTGTTCCGAGAAAATTTCATCACTGGAACAAACAGTCCAGACAGCCTTTCTCTCTGATGCCCTTGGGACTGCAAAAGCATGTTGTGAATGTGGAGCTGCAGAAGACAAATCTATTGCACTTTAACCACCTATGTGCAAAGCCGAGGATGAAGAGATTTGAGGAGAAGGAGATCCTCTCGTCTCAAGGGAGTCTCGTTGATGGCCACTGAGACGTTCCAGCAGAGACTCCAGTATTTCAATGGTTGGGAAAGTGACCTATCTTTCCAGAGCACTTGCTGCTTGAGGGAGCTGAACGTAATCTCTGGCTCCACAGAGAGAGCCAGGTGAGGGCAGGGTGAATGAACGGCTGCGATACGCTAAGACTCCTGTGGGGTAGCCGTCAGAGTGCTCACCGTGCCCAGGCATTCTTAATGGCCAGCTTAAGCCACATATCAAATGCATCCACCATCAGGAGCCTAATCCACAGGTTTAGATGGCCTACGTGCACACAAGCTCCCTCACATCTCTGCATGACGATAAAGCAATCCCAGCCTTCCTTACACTACACTTTCAAGTTCAGTTTAAAAGTATAATGTGTTCTATGCCAAGTTCTGCCATTCCCAAACTTCTATTGCACTTCACCGACCTCAAGACTTTAGAACACCTACAACAGAGACAGCTTTATTATGACATTATAACACAGTGACCTACATTTTAACCTTTAGCCTCCATATCACCCTCCTTCACCAGCAGTGTATCAGGCCCCAGGTCTGAACATTTTTGGGGTCGGGGGTGCTGAATGTAACTGCTTATTAATAAAACTGCATGTTGATGTTTTGATCAGTGGAATGTATGGATGTAAGACAAAACACAGCTGAGGATTTCGAAGCAAGATAGAACAGCCACAAATTTGTTTACACACAAAAGAGAGTGATGCACAGATTCACAACTAAGCCAAACGTGTGAAGTGTTTCATGTGAACCGTTAATGTTCGTCATTTGTAAACTAAACCGCCAACATTTGGGTTTATAGAAAACGGTTCTTTCCAAATCAGAGGGTATGTTACAGATATCTGGTGAAACAAAAAAAGGCATACAGATTATGGCTTTAGACATGGGCTCCTACAAATTATGGTAATCTGTTTACATGATAAAAACACACATTTTCTTTAAAACAAGTATAGAAAATACTGAGTTGACAGTGTTTGAGAAGCAACCACCTTTCGAGTACATAAACCTTTTTTTTTTTTGCCTCTTTTACAGTTTTATATCCAGTTTTCAACATTGACATTCATCATCAGATGTCCACTTTTTCATTCGATATATTTGCTGTTGTGAAAACAATCAAAATGCTCCAAAGTTGACAAAAATATTGTTCCATTCACTTTAATTAAGGTTTATCTCCATTCGAGGTTTTGCTCTAACTGTTACCACTTAACAAATGGAATGTTTTTCCCCAATTACAACAACATATATTGTTTGAATGGGGAAACACTGGGATACAGCAACTGTAGTAAACAGTAAGGGCCGCTCAACACAGCTGTTTTCTATGGCTTTAAAATTCTATTGCAGCAACTACATCTAACAGCTGTGGCATGAAGTGATGACATAACATGCTTTTTTTCATCTCCCTTTGCTGTATACACAGAGTACCAAGTCATATGAAGAACATTAAAAAAAAGAGAAACAATGGAAGACAATGTGACAACAAAAGGTTTTTCCTTGTTAAAGAAAATAAAGAAGTCTTTTAAAGCACGACTTGAACTGACTGCAGAGCAAAGGCAGGCAATTGCTGCTAATGTAGTCACATTGATGGAATGATCCTATGTTTAATCCATACTGAAGATAAGCACAGATATATCTCTCCTCCATGTGGCCACTGTAATCACCTCTGTGGACGGAAGTCACATTTTTTATCATCGGCATCTGCAAGCTTTTATGGCAGCCACATCCCCCCTTATTGCCTCCCCCCTGCTGAGTGCCATAAAATCACCCGTTTTGTGCCCGCGCTGCTAAATATAGAGCAGGCCTAAAAAAGAAGCCACTAAATTTGGGCTTTTTGCCTAGATCTAGTAATACGCTTGTAGAATGTAGCACATTTCCTTTCTATTAGCGCTCCAGCCAATCAGAGTCTAATATTCTCCCCAAGGACTGTGCAACCATTTTGCATGGCAGTGAGGAAAAGGGAGTGGCCCTTGCGTGTTTATACGAGACTCAGTACCAGTGGTGACCTAGAAGCCATGAGAAATGAATGTTAAAGTCAGGCAATGACAGTTGCTACTACAACATTATTAAAAGACCTGGAATACAAACACCGCTTTTGTACTGCAACCTGCCTGCCCTCTGCCTGGTCTCTTGACAAAAAACACGGTATACACAATTATAAATTCGGTTCATATTTCTATCGTCTTTAGCATGCACATGCAGTATTAAAAATACAGTCAGAGTATATGGTAAAAAGTGTAAAAATCCAGTGCGACAGTCTTTGAGTTCTTGAGGTTTACATGGTCATTGATAAACAACAGCAGTGACATAATCCATTATAGAGCACCCAGCCTACAGTTCCCATGCTTTTTTTGCTTGTTTTGTCTCCTATATTCTTAAATATTGGTTTTATTTGAGCCGAAATGTAGATAAATATTGGCAAATAATATTATCTCCCAAAGACATGCCTAATTATAGCCTCTGTAAATTATTTTACTATACTAAGATTCATCTTTGTATGTGACTAGCCCTGCTATTGACAGAGCTTACCTTTCTAGAGAAAGGCTTCTCTTTTGTTGTCACACGCATGGCTGTAATGTTTCTGTAAGGCTTGTGTTTGTGACTAGAATGAATGACCTCACTGATTTAGCATATTGTAGGAAAAGGTTTCCAAGACGTAGACATTACAAACCAAGTCGATATCAATCAAATTGTTGATTTAAGTAAATAGTTGTATGTAAAAGTGTGGGCACCTGTGGTCAGGGTAAATAATTTGTTGATTTTCTAAGTGAAAATCATCATAGAACACAATTTGTAATTCACACAACAAATCGAAAACTATTTTGAATTCACAATTACAATTTTTATATACTGAAAATAAAGTATGACATGCAGAAACACTTTGGGCACCTTTCTGTATTTTATGATGCTGTGTTTGTATAAAGGTGATCTCAGTACAAGTCTCAAGTAGCACCAGAGCCACATAGAAAATGGTCTGTTATGGGCTACAAAAGGAAATGCTAAATTACCTAAATATTTTTCAACCAAAGGGATTCTGAAATATGCAGAGGAAGACATTTCCAAAAAAACAACAAACATATTTAGGGGTTTGTGGTTTGAGCCAAAATGGGTCCTACTTCACAGTCTGGTATGGAGCAAGTCTGGCCAAATAAAACAATTCAGATTCTGATTCTGATTATAACAAGCATTCCTGTATGTAGCAAAGTCTATTCATATTGTGGTTGTTTTCATTCTATAGATGTTTATTTATGTTTTATTTACACTTGTTTTATATTGTGTCTTTGTGTATTGTGTCTCTCTGTGTCTTTGTGTCTTATGGCAGTCATCACATGGGCAGTTTCCTTGAGGATCAGTAGCATTTTCTTATTCTGATTCTAAGAACAGACTAAAATGGTACCCAAACTTAAACTCATGCCATATTGAATTTTTCCAGTGTGTAAAACTCAGTAAATAGAAAATGTGCTCCGTGGTTTTTAGAAATTTATGTTTGTTTTAACGGATTTAGTTTTCACTTATAAAATACATAATTTGGATTTCGACCAAATTTGGTTTTTGACCAAATATAAACCAAACTTTCACATACAACTGTATCTACGTCTTGGAAGAGAGATAGAAAACAACAAAGACCAAAACTACAGTACTGCAGCTGAAACTCGATTACAGCTTGGAAAAGACACCCCCTTAGCACTAAAACGGTCAAAACACTTTCACAAAAACCAAAAAAGGGCATCTCCTGCGCCCTCACTATTTAATTGGTACAAAAGCAGAACTCAAACAAATCGGCACCAGTTACATTCCTTTCGCTTTCTGTGCATGTCCACGCATACACATGTCAAACCTAACCAAGGCACATTCAGGCTCCAGTGTCCCCAACATTACATTCCTGAAAGCAGTCAGAGGCACAGGCCCCCTCTTCACACAGAAACCCACACACTCCAACTCCCCCCCCCCATCACTGAGCTAACACAGGCAGGTGTACATGACTTGGTCCCCCTCCAAAGGGACCCGGAGCCCAATTTGTTGGTAAAATGCATTGCAGAACTCTATCACAAGTCATGTTCTGCCTTTTCAAAGGCACTACCATGACAGCTGCAATTCAAAGCCCTCTGTAACACTTTGATGATTTCATTCTGGTGGTGTTTTAGGAGACCAGTTAGATGCAGCTCATCTCTAACATAAAAGTACTCTCAAGGCTTTTGTCTGTGAATACTGTCACACTCGCAGTCTGTTGTGGACATAACGACATGCATTTCCCCTCATACCGTCTATATGGGCTTGTCACATGCTTGCAGTTTGCTACTGTTAAAACAGGCACACAAACATACACACACAGTTATGTAAGGGAAGAGTACTGAGTCGCCCATCTGCCATCTGGCCATAGCTGAGTGGTGGTTTAGAGTAGCACAAGGGAATCAGTCCAGGCAAAGTGGCACAAGCAAGCCAGTGGAGAAGCTACTGTCTTCTAAGAGCAAAGCTTTCGTCAGCCTAACTTAATAAGTGCCATGGGACATGAGATACGTACAACTTAAACTCCGCACAAAATGTGTGCAAGGGTCTGATTCTCATACCCACATCTGCAAACAGAGTAAGTTTGCATTTCTGAAAGAAAAAAAAAGATGACAAAACATGACATTTGCCAAATAATAATCTGATGACATAACTGGACCTCTGAATCAGGTTGGCAAGAAAGATAATATAAAGAGCCTAAATTCACATACTTATATCCATGTAGGCATCACTTACACTTTGACTAGGACAGTCATATTTTAAGCAGCAGATATGATTGGTTATACCTTAGATATTATACTGTATTGTCTTTACACACAGAAATAGGAGAACTTCATTGAAAGTCTTCAGATAAGTGAGACTACAAGCTGAAGCTTTTATCGCTTTTGGAAATATCTGCTATTGAGACAATACAAACTTCATACTGCACAACAGTCACATGGATCAAAGTAGCTGTTTCGGTGGACCACACTAGTCCTAAATATGGCTGTATTATATGTAGCTATATAGGAATATCTATTGCAGTTACTTGATTTATTCTGTAATCTGTGATAGACAGGAAAAGCAGTAAAAGCATGATGAAGGGTAAACACAGAATCATCAATAGGAAAAATGCAAAACGTGAGTGAAAATGGGAATAAATTGCAATGTGGCTTCAATGTTTTACATAGGATGGTCCATAGCTATATATTTGTCTCCATAACACAGGCAACGATCCTGAACAAATACTAGAAAACAATGAGTGAACAGCTAATTAAATTGCAGTCAAAACATACAGAAGATCCACAATGGCATTTAGGGGAGTGTGATGAGAAAATCAATTTATATTGCAGTTTTCTAAAGACAAAATCTTTGAAATGCTAATCTAAAGTAAGTGATATAATCTCTTAGGTTTTAGTAATTGTAGGTGCTAGATAATATTCCAAAAAATGCGAACAGAGAGCACCCAAATGCTTTGTCAGTCAGATTTCGTAAGGAATCATGATGGAAAAAGATTCAAGTTTCATGTCTGGGTGTAAACAACATAGCATGCTAGCCTGCCCCCTATATTAAGACCATTAAGATGTTTCAGGCCCTTTGGTCTAAGGTAGCACCAGGAAACCAAAGGGGTAGGAACCACACTTTGTTTGAAACATGAACTAATGCATGACCATTTCTTATTACAATACTACTGCAAACTAAAACAATAGAAACAAGAAGTTCAGAAAGTATTATATATATATATATATATATATGTGTGTGTGTGTGTGTTTGTGTGAGTTTGTGTGTGTGTGTGTTTGTGTGTAAAAGTATGTACTAAAACACTGAAATTCACACAATAGAATGGCAGTTTTCTTTCACATTAAAGTAATAAGAACTCTAGAGGAACATCTCAAAAGTATGAATGCATATTGATTTCTTGGAAAAATAAAAATAAAAAAAGACTCTCTCCCTCTTTAAGAAAGATACACTTTCAGTTTTGAATCTGTTCACCCCTGTACAGAAGCATTTGTTCCTGTGGTTAAGCTGCTTCCCAGTATTGCATCCAAAGGAAAACATTTTGCTAAGATTATACCTACAAACCCCCAAACTTCTTGATAGTAATATATATGTAATAATAATTACAGGGATTCAAAACAAATTATATTGAGCGAAATGCTACGGGAAGTGAGCCGTGTATGTGTGTGTGTGTGTTAATGCACATGTGTTAGTTTATAAACTGGTGTTGGTGCTGTGTTTTTGATGATTTAATACATTGCTGCATCAAAGCAACAAAAATAGTGCCAGATGACTTACAACTGCCAAGCTTTCTTCTTGTGTAAATTCAGTGAGTCACCAGTGCTCGTATGCTTGCAGGTGATAAGTTCCAGGATATCAGATGTAGAGTACTAATGGAATATCCTCTTCGTTCAGTCCCCGTGACCTGGAACATCGTATAGGAAACCTCCCTGCAGCAAGTGTCCTCCTCACATGGCCATTCTAAGCAGAGCTGTGTTGGGTTTTAATTAGCATATCAGTCTTTGTACTTTAGCCTATATCACTGAGTATAGAAAACAATGACCAAAGAAAGAAAAATGGCACATAAAAATCCTTTTTGGTAGCAGGTAGATTATTCCAGTGACAAAAACCATTACCTTCACTGCTGTTTAATGTAGCTGCTGGTTTTGCTTTCACTCATCACATCCCTGAAAGAAATGACACATATAAAACTGAGATAGAAAACAGTCTCTCCCTTATGGGTGTAATTGCTTGTGATGATACAGAAGAAAAGGGGTTGCTTTAAGTCCACTTAGCTCCCCTAGACTTTTTTGCATGAATCCATCCACTAGGGGGTGCTCTTCCCCCCTCTCATTACACAAGCCACTTGGAGGAGGACAGAAGTCTGGAGGGCCTGGTTTGCCAGTGTTTAGCCCTGCTGAAATGCAGAAGTGGAAAACTGTTCATGGAAAACAAGGACCATCCCCCCACTCCATCTCAGAGCACTCTGAAAGAAAGTGTTCTCCTCTATTAGAAAAACGTTTGGCCAGCACCATTACTGATGTCTCCACATATCCCAGGAACGTTTTAAAAACACACAAAACAAAAAAGCAAAAAACCCAACAACGTATGGATCACATGAGGGTTTTTTTTGCACTGTAAAGCTACTTGCCTCTCTCCATGTTTTGGCGGACAAATGGGTGCACTGGTTTGGGAGGGAATGTTTGAAGAGTTCAGCTCCTGGGTCCAGACCAGCACATGAGTGTGGCGAACGAGGCGGGGTGAAAAGAAGAAAAAAAAAAGACAAAATGCATGCAAAAGACACCCCGCCAACCTTCTATGGCAGCCAGAGTGGGTTCAATCCACAAACCTCTGGCAAGCTTTCTTCCAGCGACAGGCAGTGCACCACATGTCTCTGTTCTCCATCCCGTACACCTTACGGCATTTCTTGCCTTCGCCTCGAGACTTCCTGCTGGATATTCACACACACAAACAACAGCAGTGAGAACTTGAGCAGGCAAAGGAAAACAGCATCATTCATGCCTATCTTCATGCCAAGACATCAGTTGCTGTCTGTCACCTGGAGATGCCTGTGGAAAATAAACCCTGTAGGCACTGACAGTGTACGTGTTTAAGGCACTCTACCTGAGCGAGCCTGTGGCTCGTGGGGGAGATGAAAGCACTGCTATGTTTTGAGAGCGCTGCTCACTGAATCCTTGACTGTGATTGGGCGAGGCCTGAAAAAGAATTCATTATAACAAGTAATGCACAACATCTGTTGCATGAGAGAATGTTAGTACATTTTTAAAAAATACTTATAAATGTGGACAATACAAAAAAGTGTTTATAATATTTGTATTAGATTCCTACAGTAGGTTTTGGTTCACTAGCAAGTATGCCAGCTAGATTTTGTGTTCTCGCACAAAGCAAATATGGTTTTATTATAGTACATTCTGTTTGTGGCTGAGTGTGTAAATGCATCATTCGTAACCTGTGCATGCTGCGATCAGTCCATTGTTAACATTCCACCCACTAGTGCAGCTAAAGGTGAGGGTTATCTCTCACATGACTGTGTGATGAGGCAGAGCAGCAATGAGCATCTGTATCTTTGAAGAGGTCACTGAAGGCAGGTGTATTGAGGCTACAGGAACCATGTGTTAGATTAAAACAATGACAGTTGCTTTTTGATTCATTATGCTCGCTAAAAGCTAACAAATATTGTGCCACTTTATGAGGTAAGTACAGTGGAGGATGGCTGCAAGTATAACCCTCTAACTATCTGTCTTATTGCACTTGCTTTTATACTGTGTAATCTTTCGCACATTCAAGCAAAAAACAAGTCATCTTTCCTTTATACATAATGTCTAAAAGAAGAAATTAAACAGAAATTGAGTGATTTTCTTTTTACTACTGCAATCTTTTATTTAACAGTCACATGAAAATAAATAAAGGTGAAGTGTATGAATTAAAATCCTCTGAGGCAATTCCAAATTAAAGATACAAACACAAAATGATAAGTAGAACATGGAAAAATGTGTATACTGTGCTTGAGTAGATGATTAAAAGGACGAATTTAGTTCCAGTGTTTGGATGCATAATAGGAGAAAAAGCCTCTCCATTGGGTTTTGTCACATGTGACGAAAGCAAACACACGCATGCAAACCAATTACAGCTTTAAAATCATGTGTGTCAAACTAAACACAAGACAGCCTGTACATACAAGGCCCAGACCTCAGCCTCCGCATGTGCACAAAAAACCACAAGGCTCAAAGCAGTGTATGTGCACATGTGTGTGTGTGTGTGTGTGTGTGTGTTGAATGCAGGTATGTGTACTCACAGGGGTGCCAGTGAAGGTAACAGGTGGGGATTGCCAGGAGATGCTGAAGCTGTTGCTGCAGGGCATGAAGCCAGCAGAGCTGGTGGAGGGAATGGTGACTGGGGCTGTGGCCTGTGGATGGATAACAGGGGCTCAAATTATTCTGGACTTAGAACAGTCTACACGGATGATTTGGTATCTCTATTCTATGTTGTGTAACTTGTTCCATCAACAGGTGGTAAAAAGAAACATCTCCCACACCTGGTAGGCGTGGTCAGTGTGCACCAGGTAGAGTGCACTAGGTGCAGAGCGGCTGAGGGGGGTGGAAGTGCTGTTTTCATTCTTGGTCCCACTAATGCTATTGGAGCTGTCGATCCGTTTTTGTTCTGCAGTGGATGGAGGAGGTTGCACCGAGGGTGACACAGGGGACAGACTGCTCAGGCCATCCGCCACCGAGTCTGTGTTCAGCTTAATCTCAGTGTAGTAGAAATCTTCCTCACCATCACTGCACTCTGAATCACAGTTGCGACTGAGGAGGAGGATAAAAAAAGATTAAACCATCGTCTCATTAGCATGACAGTTCCTTGGTCGAAATACTCTAATTACTTTTATGGCCAGCACTGCATTTTCTTTTCAGTTACATGGTAATTATTAACAATTTATTGTGCATACACTATTAGATTGTATTAGGTTAGATTGTTACTGCATGTAAATACAGCTTGTTTTGGAAAAGAGAATTGAATTAAAGCGCCAGAGAAAATGAATTGCACGCTAAAACATGTAGTACTTAATCCTCCAGGGAACCGTGAGTCTGATTTAGTTTAAATTGTCAATACTGTAAACTAGAGGCTTAATTCTATGATTTTCAGTACAAGATATTTAGAGATACAGAAATAATGAAACTGTAAAGCTTAAACATGTGTTTTCTGTGGAATACCCATACTATGTGTGTGTATATATATATATAAACATACTGAGCTAAGGTAAAGATAAGCGTAAGAGAGTGCAATAGTTAATTCACTAATATAGTTTTCAGTATGAAGTGTATTTATATATATATATATTGTAATAGCTGAACGATGTGATGTTTGTATGACAAACATTAATGCCACCTCTCTGTATTCACATCTCCTGATGTGCAATGATTTGTTAATGTTTAAATCTCTTACCCGAGATGTATGGTGCGAATGTGCCTCTGTATCCCCACCGCAGTGCTCAGCACCTTACCGCAGTTCTTCCATAGACACTTGAACATCACCTTCATGGAGTTCTGCCCAAGACACAGGTACATAGTGTTACTCCTTACCCATCTTTGTGCTACAGAGCCCAACAACAGTACACTCACAGATTAACAAAGACCTGACATGGGGAACCGAGAAGAAAGAGATGCTTTATCTCACTCTTCTTCCATTAGCCTTCCATAGCCTAGAGATTGGCAGACACCTCTGACTCTTCAGCTCGTATGTGGTTGGAGAGCCCAGCAATAGGCGAGTAGTAAGAGTGACACCATACAGGCGATCTTCTTGGGCTGTGTGACTGTCCACACTAATTACAGCACTCTCTGTGAAGAGCAATTTCTTACCCACACCAATTGCTTTGAAGTTGAAAGCCAATAGAATAACATGTCTTAATTCCTGAGTGCCAGGCCATATGCTAATGTGACGGATGTCATACAGTTTCCTGTTTACCTTGTCAGTGTACCAATATCATTTTTAAAAGAAGGCCATAGCTTGTCTTGCAGACAAAGTTATGCACATTTAATGTCCCTGGGCACTGCACATCCAATGCCAATAACCAGCATCAAATTAACAGCTAAAAACCAAACTACAATTAGTTCTACCAGTTCTTTCTCAGAGGATTTCAGAGTTTGTCCACGTGTCCTTGTTCGCTCTCTCCTTCTCTTATAAGTTGACTTTTACTGTCTAACACTCTCATTCTGTTTATCACTTACTTAGGGTCAGCATGTATTCATGATTTTGAATTGTTGCCGTATTTTGACTTAAGGTAAGTTATTAATATAGATGTAGGTCCAACTACATTTTAACATTTGCCAACGAACGTCTGAAAAATAATAAATTTTTTACGCCAGGCAGTTGGATGTGTAGCTCCACTGTAATTGCCTAGACAGAGGACTGTGGGTGAAGGGATAGTGGCAGAAAAATGATGACAAGTGAAGGCACTGCTGCTGTGCTGGAACCCTGCGCCAAAGACAATGCAGGGAACACTACTAGAGATAACGGAGGCATTTATTCCCCTAAATGAGGAAGAAATGACAGAAGCTGGGATACACATTTTATCAATGTGCCAAACAAAGAGATAAAGTTGACAAGAGCCCAGATTTGTGAGGGACTTTCTCAATACGTTTTAGTAGAATACATTTCCATATGTGTGGGTGCAGTCTATCGCTTTGCATTATATCACAAACTCATTCAGAATCAGGAGCACAGTACAGACAACAACTGTGTTAGAAATCAGCAAACACAGGATGTGGTACTTCAACACTTTCCCACCTTGCCTACATTAACGTGAATTTGTAAAACAAAGAGAGACAGTTTTCATTCACACCTGCCACACCACATACTGAACTGAGGAAATAAGGCCACCCTGCACAAAATAAAGAAAAACAGGACACACACACACACACACACACACACACACACACACACACACACACACACACACACACACACACACACAC
>JBBKCR010000134.1:14881205-14897808 GCA_037577295.1 Ladigesia roloffi
CACACACACACACACACACACACACACACACACACACACACACACACACACACACACACACACACACACACAAGCGCTGTCTAACTGATAAGACAAATCACCTCTGCTCCTCACACACACATACAGGCACATTCTAAGGTGCATATGAAGCAGCAGGGGTCAATCCTAAACTAAACCCAGGCCATATGGGTGTTAGGGGACGGATATTATAAATGGGAGGCACCCAAAAATGTGCTGACGTTATGCTACATGCCACTTGGGGACTGCTGGTGCCCCACTTAAGCTTTCGGCAAACCTGGCTGTCATACACCCCTAACCTTCATTACTTACTAGCTAATTGGCTGGAAATGTGAAGACAAAGAACGTAGAGAGAGAGAGAGGTAGAGGTAGGGGGGCAAATAGAAATGCGTAATGGCTCTGGTGCCAGGAGAAGAGGTGGAGTGGAGTGAGTGTATGGAGCCCAGGCTGAGAGCGATGCGCAGTAGGAGCTGTCCGCGTTCCTCTGCAGATGGCTTCATTTGTATGCTGCAGCCGTGCGCGCCAAGCAGCCACCCAGAGCGCGCCACCTTAAAAGATCATAATTAAGCAGGAGTCACGAGCTATTGTTCTCTCCTGCATCTAACTTTAGCTCTCTCCTCCACAAAAGAGCAAAAGTGAGACAGCCTAGGAGACCCCAACCCTACAGATCTTTGCTTTGTTGGTGCTTTGTTGCTTTGTTGAACCACAGGTTGCAAAGAAGTAGACAATACTGACAACATCATGTATGGAAGATTTGCGAATTCATTTTTGTTTACTTACAAAACTGTACCTCTATAATATTTAGTTCCATTCAGAATTAGACATGTCAGCACACAAAACAATGAATGACAGTGGTGGTGTGTGGATAAGAATCAAAGAAGCTAAAGCAGGTGAGACCTAGAATGTTTAAAAAGGTAATAAACGGGGTTGTATGGGGGTGAACACATGATTTTTGTCAGAGATTTCATTGCACAGCACAGTTCCTACATAGATCTAACATGCAAGCCTGTTTTGCCTTAGCACAAGATCTAGGAAATCAATAATATCTGTAGAATAATTACATACGATTAAGCTAGAGAAGGTCTGGCTCATTGTGACAGGTAGATCTACGTGGCCATTGGGCACCACAGTTCTGTGATATCGTTCAAAGAGCCCTATTTGATTACACACTACAGTGTACACACCCTACTAGTTTTCCTCTCACCTGTCCATTCTGTAGCCCGTTGATATGCTGGTTGTCGTTCTCATCCAGAGCTTTGTCTGGTATGGGAGGGGGTTTCTCTTCTTCCTCCGGTTCTGCTGTGGTTACCATGGCGGCTGAGCGACGGGCCTCTATGTCTGCACTGTAGCGGCTCTTCTTTCTAAGGTCAATAGAGGCGTACTCCACACCGTTGGGTAATGAGCTGCGCTCAGGTGTGCCGGGGCTGGGGCTGAGACGGCCATTCATGGGGGCCACCTGGGGCTCTTCAGGGGTGAGTGTACCGTTGGGCAGGCCAATGTCCTTCAGCTCCTTGACCGTCTCATACAGCGAGTCCTCAGCACTGAGGTCCCTTGGGGCTCCATCCTTTAACACCTCATACGTGCCGTCGCTGGACCCTCCGGGGCCTTCCTGAAGAGCACCGCTTGGCGGGATGCTGGGTAACTCACGGTCCTGAGGACATTTAGAGGAGCGTAGTTCAGACTGGCTTGACAGCATCTCCTCTGATGGGTGGGGGCTCGTGTCCATGGTGTCTGTAAGCACTGTGGCCAGAGATGAGTGGAAAAAATATCGGTCAGTATCATGCTTCTTTTATCCAATAGTTAAACCCAAAACAGATTTTACTGAGTGTTTTATTATTATCAGATTATTACTGTGATGATTATTATTATTGCATATCAGTATATGCCAGCTGTAGAGGATACACACTTATATTAATCTAGAAACTTAATAAAGTATATCATTTCACTAATGGTTATCAAACAATATATGAGTATTTCCACATCTACATGGAAAATGAACAAGCTATAAGAGTCTATAATAGAAGCCTGGACTCAATAACAGTGTAACAGTGAATAGCCAATAGATCTGTTACCAGGGACGAACAACAAGAATAATATATTGTTTGGTGAGGGTTAGGGTTTGCATCATTTTAAGACATTTTTAACACAAAACAACACAAAATATGTATATTCTGACATCACAAAAACTACATTTTTAAAATATCGCAGTATCGGAAACCAGGAGAACTATGCAGAAAATGATTAAAGAAAAAACTGAATGATTCCAGTAAACAATTTCATATATTTGACGCAGTTTTGGTCATAAGTTTTAACAACACCCATGCAGGGGTATTCTGTGTCTGATGGTGCATTATACAATGGGTAAGGCTATGAAGTGCATGAGGCTATATTTGTTCAGATGTATCAGGAGGGATGCACACGTATAAGGAAATGAGGAGTTTTACCTGTACCACTTGTAAGCGGCCCATTGTGTGAGCTACTCGCTACCAGGTCAGTGCCATGGCTACCTGTGTCTGCTGACTGGCTACATGTCTCCTTTTCTGATACCTGAAAAAAGACAAAGCAAATCTCATAAACAAATCACTCTGCTTAAACTTGGCAACAAAAGGTGGGTGGCTGGAGCTCTTTGTGTTTACACACAGCAAAAGAAGCCACAAAGTGACTCTATGGCACCACCTGACGGCAGTTTTTGGATGTGCACTGTTACCAAGGCGATGAAGCCCCTCCAAGACATGAGGTTAAAGCATAGAGGCACTTGGCTTGTCAAGGAAAGACAAAGACCCCATTTAACCTGTCAGTTTGTGACAGACAATGGCATTTATGAGAACACGTCCTCAGTATTTTCCCTGGCGAGGAATACATTATTGTGTAAAGGTTGCCCTCTAGATATCCATCACAACTTAAAAGGTTTTCGCTTCCCTTGGGTTCTGTATGCACATGTGACAGGGTGTGATTAGAAAGAGATTATGTCAGATTCTTGCCAAAAGCCATGCTGCCATCCCTGTACACTCACTTCACATTACTCCAACACAGCCCTTTACCCACTTAATGCTCCTTACCCCTTATTCCTTATTTGCATAAAATGAGACAGAGACAAGATAAAAAATCATTTTAAATCAAAGGGCAGGGAATGAGTGGCTAAACAGCAAGGTAAATGTTAGCATACGGGACTTAAAGGGTGAGGAGGTTTCTGTTACTCAATAAAAACTCTGCATCAAAAGACCCGACCAAAATCATTTGGCGAGAAGGGTAATGACCTCGCCCCATCTGGCAGCAGGATGAGTTTATAATCCACAGGCGGCAATGCAACAGCAGCAGCAGCCTGCACTGCCAGTCAACAAACCATGAAACAACTGGCAGATACACCACCCCCTCACTTAAGAGACCATTATGGCCAGCCACAGACCCATGCTACTTTCCCACAGCTGTGTGTGCAGGAGGGGGTCTGTGTGTACATGTGTGTTTCTCTGGACAGCCTTCAGTTTCCATACGCAAGTGCATTTACCACATGACAAGTCAAATGTAATTTTCATACATGCTCCCTGCCTCCTAACAATGCTGAACTCTTGACCTTTTGTCTTAGATGGTAATTTCCCAGCAGCCTTGGCCCCAATGCAGAGGCCATAGCCAAAGAGCCGCCCCATGTCCCCAGGCCAGACAAAACAGAGAGTCTGCCTGCTTCATACTTTCCTCCCACGAACCAAAATCTCCACAAAGCCCTTTATTCCTCTTTACTCTCAGTCCTATGGCTGAGCAGTCTGGGCAAGTTTGATAAAAACAATTTAAATTTAATAGAGCTGTCACTCATCTGGAAAAAAACAGCTGATTAAAATTTATGTAATTTGACCTGGTAGAGCACCAGCAGGTTATCCTTAACCCTTGTTTGGTAGATTCACCACAAGGGGGAGCTATGAGTATTTAAGCTGCTGTTGTCGCCCAAACAGAGGAAACGCACACTAGCAGGATCTCACAAATACATGTACATTTCGTCAAGAAAAAATAAACCATTGTCGTTTTAAGCAGTGTAAATGACTTCTCAATACAAAATCATAACTACAATACTGAATTTCTAATGTTATACTCAGTAACACCCTTGGATCATGTGAACATCTTGGTTCATCAAAACACCCATGGGAGCACTCATCCGGGACAGTGACTGCTCAGGAGGCTCACAACTCGTAATAAAAAGTCTGACTCATTTGCATTTTGCAGCCTTATGAAATTCTAAAGGCCAACATGGCCATTAAAATTAAGTAATATATTGTGCAGCTCTACTCCATCCTACATTTTCATCCCTCCATTACCATATAACAGCTCTCCAGATCAGCACTTTCCAAAAAATGTGCACAATTTCAAACCACCTCCACTTCATAAAGCTTCAGTTTTAAATCTCTGTCATGCAGAGAATGATCTAAAATGCAACAAATCCCTAATACAGAAAGCCTCCCCACTAACATACCCCATTCATCAGGTTCTCATGGTCTCCAGGGAGCCGGGTAGCTTTCTTCTGCCTGCGGACAAAAGAAAAGGGCCATTACTGGAAATATGTTGATTAACATGACTCCTTTGAAACTGGAATTTAAGCCTATAGTGTATTGCCCCAGCACATGTTAATAATTAATTAACCAGATCCACATGCCTCAAGTTAAATTGTTACTGCACATTATTTTATTTTTTTGTGTGAACGGTTGAACAACATGAATACCTGTCAATACTGGAGATGGCCTAGTTGCCATTATAATGAATAATTAAACCAAATAAAAATAAAGTAAAATGACATTGTTTACATTTTTACTAATTACATTAACTTTGGATAAAGCATGTCTTTGTAGATATAAATGACTGAATGCTACATTTATCCTGCAAAGCATGTTCAGGGCAGCATGTGTTAGATCATTAATTAACCCTCGGGACAATATTATATATCAACTGTAACAGATTATTTAATGTACAGTAGGAGTCTCAGGATCATACTTGTTCTAATTATTTATTTGAGTTTTTATACAATACTTTAATAGCATTAATAATCTAGAACTGTTTTGTTAGTAATTATTATAAGAAAGGTTCATACTAAGCCTCTTAAATTGCCAGGGCTCACACTCCAGTTACTCCCCAGCAACTGTTAGTTTCACAGCAGAAACTCTAAATAATAAGTCTAAGATTTCTGACTGACTAACAAGCACTCAGAGTATGATGGACAATAGCTGTAGCTGAACATGATAAGGCTGTGCAGATACTCACCCTTGGCAGCTGGCACAAAGCAGCAGCAGCAGGGTGAGAAAGATGAAGGCCGACAGTACTGTGAGAGTGCCCACCAAAGCCAGCTGTCCATTAACCAGCGCTGCGGTCCCTCCAACCTCTGTCCCTGCAACCACTGACCCCCACAGAGCACTCAGCGCGGGAGCCATCATACATCACACTGAGGAGCCGCCCGTATCGGCCATACACAGCTCACTCCAGGAGCTAGAGAGACAAGAAGAGAGACAGAATCCAGAATGTTGAATATATAATCACCATGTTGGACAATGTTGCACTGGTGTGAGTATCAGGCAAAGGTGTGCAAAATCTTTTCTCCACACACAATGAGTGTTAGTCATCCTGCTTTGTGTTCGTTTTCCTCCATGCAGCCATTCAAATGTGGTCCACTGGATATTTTGGGGCTGTGGTCTATTGTTAGCCCAGCACACTGAGGTGCTTAAAAAATCTAGCAAGGCCAGAGTGCTTGTTGTTCACATCACACATTAACACACTGCTGCAATGAGAATGTTCCTGAAGCCCAAACTGAAGCAACAGTTTAAGCTTGTTTTTTTCATTAGTGTGCTCATATTTGCATATAACTGTATTTGCTAAACATACCTAATATAGTGGCATATTACACTCATTTTACTATCAGCACGCATTCATAAGGTATGAAGAAGGCTATATCAGTTAGCTTGAAGGTAATCTCAGTCTTCTTTAAGCACCTTATCACTCATCAGTCATGAGCAGTATCAGTGTCAGAGCTGCATATAAGAATTTTCTAAATTAATTTCCAGTGAAGCCCATACTCAGATCAACATCTAGGTGACGTCATGCAATACTGTTGCATTCATCCTTGGTATCAGAGCATTATCTTTTTTCTAACCGTTTGAAAATCACTAGCCACAAGGGGGTGCACCAATGCAGATTTAAAGCACCACTCTCTCCTTGTGCAGCCCTTGAGCCATAGACTGCAGCCACAATGCCTGTGAGTCTAAACAAACAGCTTTTGGGACGTGTAATAAGCAACCCCCACACATAGGCTGGTTTGATCTGACCGTGGTCCAAGGACTTATGCCAGATTCAATAGAAACCTTGTCTCAAGTTATTTTTAGGCTGGGAGGGGTGCGGAATGCTCCCCACCTCCACAAACTGAATAGACTGATAACAATCAGATGGCTGGCATCCCAGAGAGTGGCAGAGAGTGGCATAGGCCCAGGCCCTTTTGTGCTTTAGGAGATGAAGGGAGAGGAGACAGACAGCTATGCTCTCTCTCTGAAGGGAGAGTCTTTCCTCTTCATTCTAGCTCACTTACTCACTCTCTCTAGTATCAGAGCACAGGGAGCGGAGGGCCTTGGAAAACATCTATAAAATACCGCAATGACAAAGCACCACGAGCCCACAGTGGACTCGCCTAACTCTGTTTTTGTTTTGTTTTTTAACAGAGGGCGTACTCATATAGTGTGAGTGTGCGGTGAAAAAAAATCCCATTGTAGTACTCAAGGCCTTATGTAAATGTATCAGGAAAATTCAGTCTGATGTGTACACCCATGGTTCACAACATGCTTAGACATAAATAAAATGCCAGTCTCAGTAATCAGTCTATAAAAGCTTCCTGTTACAGTTTCGTGAAAAAGAACAGAGGGCCGGCTGACGGTAAGGGATGTTCATGCAAATCAAGCCAGGGTGTAACGCAAGATAAGCAGCAAAAAAGTTTCTTTAAGCCAGTTTTCAAAACACAGTTTGTGCCTGAACATCTGCGATCACAGCATTCAGCTTCTTCCAGGAACGAGGAGTGAAAATCGCATTAAAAAAAGGCCAAACACATCTATTATGGTGCGAGAGTTGTGCAATTTCCTGAGCCAGCTATGAGAAATGAACTCGGCCCTACCTGGACCCTTGTTTGGCTCTGCGGCTCGTCCTTGCCTGCAATGGAACAGATAAGGGAAAAGCAAGGTGGGGTGGATTAGAGGCTTAGCACACGCAGCAGTGTCCAGAAAAGAGAGCCACATGCCTGCCCTGGGAGAGCCATGCTGATCAACGCCTTGATATGGTAAAACCATGACATCATGTGCCATTGCATCCTTCATGATGAAACAGGTTCTGTGTGAGCACTTCCTCTAAGTGGCAGGATGAAAGCATTGGCAAAAGTGGGATGGAGTTTACGGTCCACTGGACGCTCTGGCCTTTGCTCTCCACAGGGCCCTTACAGCGTTTCAGCTGAACCCCATCTCAAATGTCTACTAAAAGCTATGTGTGTTTATGCCACTACACAGCATACTGGCAAACAACTGGGTTTTTCTTGATGTGTGAGGGTGTGTGACTGCTAGAGAGAGAGAAAGAGAGAGAGAGAGAGAGAGGGAGAGAGATGGAGAGACAGAGAGAGAGAGAGAAAGAGAGAGAGAGAGCGAGAGAGCACAGGTTTGGGCCCCCAGTTTCTCTGAACTCTCACTGATCCAATTTGATTGAATTACAGTTCTTTAGCAAATGATTGAAGTCACCATTCATTTTGCTTCACTTCAGAACATGATTGGAAGAACTATTTATACCAGGGGTCTCAAAGAAAATGACAGAGCTTACCAGTGGACACAGTGAGAAATATTCTATAAACTCAGGTCCAGTGCCCAGCACAGCTTGATTATCTCTGCACCAGTTAATGACCAGGTTACGTATATGCGTTGGGTCAGGCTCTGCTCTATTCTGTATTTGTCTCATCTCTATCAATATAATTCCTCCCATTGTCAATCATGCCACCTTTTATCTTTAATAACAGCAAAAGAACAGTGTAAATAATTACTTATTACAGAACACTATATTTAATCCTAAAAAAATCCCAAACTGATCCTCTTAAAACGCAGCTTTAAAACAGATGTGAGGCATTCTTGCATATCTACTGAATAAAATGACAACATGTTAATTATACATCAGCAAACAAAGATACACACTAAATAAGAAATGAAAACATAGGACACAGACAACTAATGTTTTATCAATATTTTGTATTAACTCAGATCAGGTCAAGTAGACATTTTAACCATCTAGACGGCACACATTGAAATTTCCTTCAGGCACATGGGACAACATAATAAAAGCACAAGAATGAAGCAGAACTACGATAATGTGTATCACTATACTGTGTTATTATAATGTTAAATTAGACTATAGTGTATTGCTGCATTATTGATTAAAACATCGCAAAAGTTTGTGTTAATCTGATCCTTCATTGTGGTCCTCAAGCTGTCCATGGTGGCTGCATTTTCCATCTCCACACCTTTCCCAGACTCAAATCTGGTAACTGTGCTGGCAGTGTTACGATTCAAATTTTCTCACTCACTCGGTGACACATGGTGTGGTATCTCGAATTGCCATTTCTTGTGACACATGCACTTGAGCTAGTCTTTTAATCTGCCTGTGTAGTTCTTACTAAAGTGCAGTGCAGCATAGGATGGAACGCGAGACTGATGAAACCAAATCAATGCAGCATGTCCCTGTGCAATTTCTTTCCAAAATATACAACCTCAGAGTTAGCAAAGGAAAGGATTTCTTTTAGTTGGGAATAGTATAGCCAAGCATTTCATGCCATTGAAAATACGAGAATGGAAAAGCCATTTGAGGAGGAATGTGTTTGGAGAGGCACCACTTCCAGGCTGAAGTCTGCAGCTGTGGCCCTCCCAGCACACACACCAAAGCCAACTGCACACTCCTCACACACACTCTACTCTACACCCCAACCCACCCAACCCACTGCACTAAAACTACACACGTGAAAAGACGCCTCTTTGGAAGCTCTGGCCTCAGGCCAGCAGTGTCTGAACACTAAAACAGATTAAGGTTATTGTCTTCGGTTAGTAGGCACAGGTGGGTCAGCAAATGCCCTTTACAAAAGCTCAATGTTTCAGTTGTAATCAAAAATGATAAGGCCAAAACCACTTCTCTTTGGTTACAGAGGTTACGGTTAGAAATATTATATATAAAATATGTCACCTATGCTTTGTTATGGCACAAATTTCCACTGTATTATTTATTTGTTAATATGTTAAGCTTAGTCAATAAATAAAAATAATGCACCAACATTTGAGAAATGGAAAAAGCATTTCTTTACTGTTACTTTTTGTATTTGACGTTATATACATACTATAATATTAATAGATAATACACATACATTCATTACATACATAGTAAAAATATTAGTATTTTATGTTGTCATATATTTCTGTGCTCACACCTCTGCGTGTGTGAGTGGGTGTTTGAGTGTGTGGAAGTCTTTCAGTATGGCTGGTCCAGAGCAGGATGGCCCAGAGAGTAAGAGGTGTGAAACATGAGTGTGCATTTAAATGCCTACAGTACACAGGCCTACAGGCTGCGGCACAGTGGGGCCAGGGAGGGAGTTTTGTGAAGATTTAGTGGAAAAGCACAGCTGGACAGCTCCTGAGAACGCATCCGCTGGAACATTCTCATGTGAACGCCACAGGCATGTCTTGAATAAATAATTGGATTTGGGGAGGGCTAATACAATAAAGAATTTTTGGGGTGGGTTTTGCTATTATAAGATTTTCTGCTGATGCTGGCTTTGAAAAGTGATAATAACACACCAGCAAAGGCAAGGAAAAGACAAAGGCAAGGGATACAGAACAGTACATTATCACATTAAGGGCTAGAGGCTTTGCCTTAGAACATTTGTATCATACTTAAATTATCCAATAGCTGTAAAAATACCAGCAACATCTCAGTCAGTCAGGAGATTGTCTCACAGCCCAAGGAAACAAAACCTGCACCGCAAAGGTGGTGTCAGAGTTATCTCTGACCTTTCGTGTGACTTTCATGCAGGCAGCATGTGCTAGCCCCTATCTGACTGC
Organism: Ladigesia roloffi; assembly: GCA_037577295.1. Taxonomy (NCBI): domain Eukaryota; kingdom Metazoa; phylum Chordata; class Actinopteri; order Characiformes; family Alestidae; genus Ladigesia; species Ladigesia roloffi. The sequence goes on from JBBKCR010000134.1 coordinate 14,891,318, forward strand.
GGGATGTGGGGGAGCCTCATATTTCCTGCAATATGTTTGGATTACAGCTGTCAGTGAGGGGTGACTCTGATTGAGGGGAAGCCTTAAATAAATAGTTTTGCAAAAAAAATACTTTTTTTACTCCAAAAGCAGTCAGTAAACCAAGATTTGTTTGGTGTCTGAAGCAATGAGGAAGATAATAAGTAACAGAAGCTTGTAAGTATATATGAGCACTTTTAAGCTTCTACTCTTTCCTGCTATGCTGGCATAGTTCTGCCCATTAATGCAAACTAGTAAGCTTGCACTGGAGCGGTTAACTACACTAGCCTTGCAGCTCCAGTAAAGTATAAAGGAAACACACTTGTGATACTTGGGATTTAGATTTTTCAAAAAACATCTCTTGTTCATCTGTTTAAAACAAATTCAACAGATAAAAACAAACATGGTGCCATATAATGAGCACAATTGGTCCATCACTGAGCCCATGAGCATTTCAATGAGCAGACAGTGGGGTGAGTATGAGTATATCCCCTCTTTATGTTACACACTCATATGTAGACAGTGGGACAGGCTCCAGAAGTGTTCAAAACAATACCATCAAAACAGTCAATGAACTGTGTATGATTTCATCATGAGCACTGCCTGTGTGGTCCAGAGGGCAGGAGGCCAGGAAGGCATGAAAAACCACTGCACAAACCCTCCAGCAACACTCTTGCCAATCAGCAGCAGACTTGCAGGAGCGCAGGAATGAGCAGTTCCAATTAAAACGCTCCCTGTTCAAGAACAGACTGTGCGTTTCCATGGCGACAGCGCTCATTCCATGGGTTAATCATCTGGCATGAAAATTGATTCCCAGCCCTTCCCCAATGGCATGCGTGTGATGGGCACTTGTGTACATTGTTTCCTCTTCTCATTACTGAGCGCAACCAAGCTGGGGTCAGAGTGCTCAGATCTGCAGGGCCTCAGCAGAGAGAGTGAAAGAGAGAGAGAGAGAGAGAGAGAGAGAGAGAGAAAGGGAAAGAGAAAGAGAAAGAGAAAGAGAGAGAGAGAGAGAGAGAAACAGAGAAGCACAGTGGTTCATCAAAGGGAGTGCCAATGCAGGAGGACTGTTCTGCACCAGAACAAAGCAGGCCAATCACAGAGAAACAACAACTCTCCATTCTCAAGAGCACTTTGAAATCCTAATACACACACACCAGAGGCAGATCCAGCTCGAGTAAAACATTTAGATGAGACTCATACAAAAAGATGGACAGGAAAAAAAATTACAATCATGCTGCAGATGACTGGATCTAGGGATATAAAGACAAGATCATATGCAGAATATTCTTCATTCTTTTCTCTAAAACCAAACCTATCCAACAGGAAAGCTGACAGTGTAGTAGGTGTGGATGAAATAGCCACAATATGATACTGTATAACAGGTATAACAATACAGTAAACCCGACAATCGCGGGGGTTTCGTTCAAAGTGACTCGCATATAGTAAAAATATCATGAATTAGTGATGTGGAAAAAAAGAAAAAAGAAAAAAAAAAAACCCTAAAAGACCAATTTTTACAGTGTTAACCCTAAATCTGCAGACGAATATGCTCCCAAAACACTTTAGTCTAATTTTAACCTCTGCTTCATACATTACATTTAAAAAATATAAAGGTAAGCAGTAAACCCGAGACTTACTGAAGTCTGAGTACTTCCCTCTACGTACAGCACTATCCCATGACTTTCTTTGTGTTCTCTTGACAGAACCAAACAATTTAGTTATATTTTATATAGAAATGTGGCTGAATTTACATTTACATCTATTAACTACATATTTCTAAATAATTTAGCACAAAAATGCATGAAAAATTATACATCGCCCCGAAAAATCTCGTCTGCCAAGGCCCCTCGTCCTCTAGCTGGTCAGTGTGTTTTTAGTGGGGCACATATGCGAACAGGGCGGCGGGGTGGGGTCTTCGTACGTGTGTCAGCGTGTGCGTCAGCGCGCATGTAGCGCCTTAAATAGTCCGTGTAGAACACACGTAGCGTTAGTTTCTTTCTTCGAGCCAGCGCATGTCGAGATTATAAAAATTATATTTAAATATTTGGCTGTTCAGAGCAGGGGAGCCAAAAGGGAGCCTGGCGCTCGTGTAGAACTGCCTACTCTGCCTGATTGGCTAACCATGGAAATTTACTAAATATCAGCCAATCATCACATTCCCAGTTACACCACATGTACAGACACACCAATCATCATCACTGGTTGTGTGTGCCACCCCGTCCCCGCGCACGCACGCACGCACATACGCACGCGCACCAGAGATAGAGAAATGGCTGAGAGAGACGCTGTTTGCATGAAAACCGCTTCAGTGTTCTCAGTTATAGTAACGCGTATTTTATTGTCAGTAACGGTAACAGCGTTGTAACGGGGGAAATGGTAACTGGTTTGATTTCTCGTTACTAAAAAAAGTATCGCCGTTAGTAACGCCGTTTATTTATAGCGCCTTTATTCCCATCACTGTTAATGACAAAGTTGGTCAGTAATGTGGTTGTACTGATGATACCCACAACATGCTTGAGAAGATGATCATAATAAATATCATGATAACAACATAATATTGTCATAACAACCACCTCCAACATGTAACTGGAGCTAGTAAAGCCTCTCCCATCTCTTGAGAGTGAAACAGAAACATATACATGCTAGAGTAGACAGCAGGCCTGAAGAATGTGTACTGACCTGAGCAGCCTCCCATCCCCACTGCCGGTACTTGGGGTCATGAGTGAATCGCCACATGTACCAATAAGTCTCAATGACCTCAGGTCTCAGGATGTAATACTTCTCATTCTGCCTCACGGCAACAGCCTCCAGCCCGCTGTCAAACTTGAAGGCCTCAGGACCAAGTTTCAGGACTGTGGAGAAATACACCAAGTATATACAGCTGTATGAAGGACTTCAGTCACCTCTAGTCAATACGATTGAAATTCATTTTAGCATCATTGAAAAGCTCCGCAAAGAGACAGATCTTCAGACAGAGTTTAAAGCAGCGAGTGGGTCTGCTGATTAGACAGTCAGTGGAAGTTCAGTGGAAGTTCTTTCCACCACTTGAACAGATCCTTATGTTTCTAGATGCCTTGATTGAAAATTTTCTTCACAGAGAACATATTTCTGTATGTTTTAATGCAGTTACTGTTCATTTAATGAAATGAACCCTTTGGGGGTGAAAATATGGCCTGTAACAGTAACTCTGCATACAATATGTATTTAACCATTAAATACCCTGATTGGCCCATTTGATCTGGGATATAGTTCATTATATACTGCACAGATGAGCTTGTTTTTTTTTTGAAGGAGCAGTGTCTAGTTCTAGGTTTATTAGTGTCTAATCACAGTAGATGATTAATGAAAAAAGATTCCTGGTCTTTCAGGATGTTTGCTCCAATTTCTCTACAATGAAAATAACTGTTTAGGGTAGGTTGTACTGAAATATGGCATTTTCCCTAAAAGGGGGTACCAAAAGGCATGAAGCTCAGGTTTCGACTTTACTGTTTAGAAAACCAATGAGCACTCCTTTTTCTGTATATTTGCAGATATGAGCAACCAAGCATATGAGTAACCAAACATAAACAAATTTGAAAAAAATCTATGGAAACACTGAGAATGTTTAAAATAGTTATAGTTATAGTTGCACTTCCTAAACACATCCTTGGCAAAGCATGCTGTCTTAAAGCACTGGCATTGTTGTGAAATGGACTATATTTAATTAAGTGTCATCAAATCTATCACACTTTAGTGCATCTGTATTTGAAAACAGACACCATGAACAATTAACTGAGAACTCAAAACACCCACTGCACAAGCCTAATACAAGGCAATGCTCTTGCTCACTGTTGTTTCCTCAGAGCAGAAGAGAGGTTTAGGCTGTATTAAAGCAGCAGAAAGCTACCGGGATTTGTAAACAGCACTGTGCAGAGCTAGCCCAACACCCCTACAGTGCAACCTAGATATGAGCCAGTGCAAGAGAAGGCTAAACCAGTTTAGCGAAGTGACAATACCTCTGTTAAGCTGTGTGATACACAGAGTCACGGCACTTTCTCAAAATAGCCTGCTGGGTTCCCATGACAACACGCCCTGCTACAATCTGGCATGATCCTTCTGTTAGACAAATCCATAAATCTTACAGTCCATCAGATACCTCAAATACATGAGGGAGAACTGCTGAAAGGCAACATTCCTCATCCTCCTCTCGCTCACCTGTACGGTCATAACTCTCATGGCAGGTGTGTGCAATCTCGGCTCCCAGCTGCAGGTAGTGTCCAGCTTTATCGCCCGGTGACCCATCAGCCCCAAGGGCAAACATACCCCCGGCGAAACAGGTCAAGTGACCCATCTTGCGCTCCAGATGCCCGTTCTTCCATTCACCTATGAAGGTGAGTCCGCCATTGGACTTGCGGATGAGGTGACGCTCAATAGCCTTGCAGAGGAGGAGTAGAGAAAAGGGGTGAGATGGGAGAGGGAGATAATCCAACAGATAAGCAAGAATACTGCGTGTTTCTATAGCAACAGGGCCTACCTCAATGGCATCATCGTAGGTCTTACGAGCCTCTGTGTCCGTTTTATCAGACATGAGCCAGGCCTTCAACAGGTATTCATAGAAACTGTCCCCGAGGCCGCCTACCGACGTGTGATCTGTACGGGGGAAGACAGAGGCAAACGCATGGATAGTGAGACAAAGGCAAACCTGCTGTGAAATGCAATTTAATGACAATTTAATGACAAGTTCAAAGACAGTCTGTTTTCCATGCCCTACTTGGAACTAGACTTACATAACATGGGCCCTGTGGCATGAATCTACCACTGGGACAAACTAGAAACAACACTAAAGCTCTTCCCAAAAAGCTGATGAGGTTCAGTGCTGGGTGGAAGTAAAGCTGTGTTTACTCACTCCTGGATGCTCATTCTTTTAATGACCCCAAGCCCAGCTGTAAAAGCGTATTTAGCCTTGACGCCCGCCCTAATCACAATAACAATGCATCAAGGCGAGCGTGTGTAAGATCACGTGTTCATCCAGGGCGGTCACACACCACCAATCACCTAATCACTCACAAATGTCTCTGCCCAATGCATATAACACACTAATGAAGTGAGTGTTTACATGTCTGACAGACCCAGAAGCATTAGCAATGGTAATGGGTCATAATGGCTTCACTAAAGAGGTTATAAAAGTAAACCAAGCCGGTCATAAACAATATGACATTGCAAACTGAAACCTGGGATGAAGGCTGCATAATAGGAAGAAAATGTAAAAAAATGGTCAGTACTGAATATACTTTCAGGGGCCACAGACAGTAATAGGTCCCAAACATTCCAATGATGTACAAGAGAAGGACCTTGAAGAAATGGTATGATGACAGCAAAAGTGGACAACTCATTACGCTCAAAATGTGCAGACTCAACATAGTCAAAAGAAAAAAAAAATAATGGTCGGAGTGCAATGAGCGAAACAAACTGCATTCATATTAATCCTGGGCTGAATTATTAAATGTCAAGACCTTTAATTTAGCAACTATTATGTAACTGTTTATTATATAACTGCAAGTCACAAACCAGACGTCCAGGCTACAAACAGGCTCTTCCTTTTAAAGTGTTACATTTTTGTCAGCAAATGAGTGGCATTCAATAATAAACAACTTGGTTGCTGACAAGAACACTGACAGGAAGGTGCCACAGCTCAGCACGCTTACAGCATAAAGACGAGACCAACCAGAGGGAAAATAATGTTTCAAGGAACTGAGAACAAGTAGGGCGGCAGTAGAGTGGTGAGTACGTATGTGCTGCAACAAAGCTCATAGTTAAAGAGGGCTGACGGAGGAGCCATTAGCACAGCTCCAGTACCTAGCTGCTGACACCACCGGAGCACTCCAAAGGCATGGAGAGGGAGTGTGTGTGTGTGTGTGTGTGTGTGTGTGTGCCTGAACAGGGAGATAACGTGACACAACGGAACATGCCGTTAGGGGACTGGATGGGAAAGAAGCAGATGGCAGGGAGATAGCAATGTCCCACTAGGGAGAGTTAAGTGCACGCAGATGAAGGTGCTAAGGTCTATTTTATGGCCTTGTTACCCGTTCAGCTCACCCATTTTCAGACAAACCAGGTCTGTGAGAACTGAACCTTGTGTCCTTCTCGCACTCTTACTCATATAAAACACATGTAGCCACACACACACACACACACAGCTGAAAGATCATTTTCCAGTCATTAGCCTCAGTGCAATTCCATAAGCGAACAGGCAGGGTGTGCAAGCAAAGGGACTCAACAACAGGAACCCTTCCAAAAGCCACTCACAAGCACTTGACAATGTACTGTATGCAAATGGATTTGTGGAACTGGCCTGCCTGTGGCAAAACACAGAGACGATGTTATGAATTATTCAGAGAGAGAGAGAGAGAGAGAGAGAGAGAGAGAGAGAGAGAGAGAGAGAGAGAGAGGAGAGAGAGAGAGAGGGAGAGGTGAGAGAGGGAGAGGTGAGA
>JBBKCR010000134.1:14897908-14926800 GCA_037577295.1 Ladigesia roloffi
TGTGTATGTATGTATGTATGTATGTATGTATGTATGTATGTATGTATGTATGTAAATATATATGTATGTCAACTGAGGAATGTAAGTGCAAGCCCTCACACAAGAATATAAATAGTTATTAAAAAGTGCTGCAACACAGAGTTTACAGTTGCTCACCATTGCCATTGTTATGAAAATATGACTCAAATGCAGATTGACTCTTTAGATATGGTCTGTTAATATTGTTGTGTTCCACAGAGACTTTCTTGTTTTGGTGGGATCTGAAAAGGCAAGAATGTCCAACATGAACTGTGAAATCAAAACAGAAGTGAAACATGACCAGTCAGAGCCTTTGATTGACATCACATTCAGTGAGTGAACTCATGTCATGTAGTTCCTTTATGTGCACTCTGACACAGATTGAGTTCTCATTAAATAACAATAGTCTTAGAGTACTATTACACCTCATAACCTATGACCGAATGACTTATGACCTAAAAACGTTTGAACATCCAGAGGTGTGTCATCTTCCTTCCTGTGGATACTTCACATGCTTGCTCTCTTTTGCAGTGGACGGAGAAAGGTTAGTGATGAAAGGAGCCAAACTGACAAGCCAAGAGATGCTTTCTGCCCTACAGACACGTTGCATGGCTAAAGATCCCCAGGCGAAAAAAGGAGCGAAGAAGTAGATGTGTTTTCTTTGAATGTGTGACTGTGTTTTGAGTGATGTATTTATGCTATTGTTCATTCAATAAATGTACCATATAAAATCCTGTCTTTCAATATTTCAAGATTGTAAGAATGAGTGAAGATACAGGAAACACCACAGGTGCTTTGTGTGCATCACTGTATTTGTGAGGAAGAGGGGGGCACACACATGCACTGCTGTTAGTGTAGTTATTATTTATAGCTTAAATTATTCAGTTATTGAGTTTAACTTTTGGAGGACCCGTTGCTTATACAGTAATAACTGCTGCTTCTGCATGAAACTGGACACATACATTATTTAATAACTCTGGCAGTAAAATGCGACGCAAAGGTCACCATACCTAATGTCAAGATTTGACTGGAGGGGTTTTGGGCATGGATTTTCTGTATTCAAATAATGGAACTCTATCCAGTACCTCTGGGATGAGTTGGACCTAAATTTGTGATGCAGAACAAACCACTCAACATCAAGAACCTTATATTACAAGGGCTCTTGTGTAGAAATTTAATCAAATTCTCATTTTCTGGTAGAGGTTTCCACTAGAGCAAAGAGGGTTCCAACCCCTTGATTGCAAAATAAACTGTTATGTCTTCAACATTTTAATCCAGTGAAGGGTTTGTGGATCTGGATCATCACAGCAGCAGGACATCAAATCAACTGCTGTAGGATATCAACAAACAAGGGCCTATTCTCTATCCCTCACACCAAACTGCAGTCCTGTGATGATTGAACCTTTCTCTAAATTTGCTACAGGTTCGTTAATTTGCTAGAGAGTCCTTAATACCTGGGCCACGGATGATTTAGTACCAGGCCACAAAGAAAAAATAAGCACTCTTTAAAATGTTCACAGAAAATCTTTATACTCTTTATTTAATATGAATAAAATGCTTTTATTTAATAAAAAGCAAAAGTCTAACTGAAGAAAACGTATTGTACATGTAATTGCATTTCCAGTATATATGTAATAATTCCATTATTTTGTTAAAAGTGGCATTGGATTCATTAAATAAATTAAGATATAATTGTCATTATTGTTAAGGCAAGATACCCCACCCAGTCGTGATGCATCGATCATACTTCGTGCCATAAACACAAACTCTGAACTTTTTCCCTCTTTCTGCGTCACTGAACGTGGAAAGCTGTTTCTGCGCGTTGATTGGCTGCCGTTGTCGCGCACGTGCTGCAGAACCACGATAAAGCGACGGGGCCGCCAGACTGCAGCCCAGCGCGTGTCGTGTTCATCTCCTGAGTGACTGTGAGGGTGCAGAGCAACATCAGCCGTGAAGATGGTCGAGAAATTTGTTGGTACATGGAAGATGGTCGCCAGCGAGAATTTTGACGAGTACATGAAGGCTCTGGGTAATTATCTCTTCTCACTTTCAACCTCTAATTCTAAGCTAAACCATTGAAAATCTTAATAAATATATATATACATTCGTTTTACACAGTAGTGTAAACATACGGTTTACCAACAGTGTAACAAATAACAGTGCCCCACTTCTTGGAGGATGCATGCAGATGTTTAACATCTGCACACAGTTATAGGGACTGTAGTAGACTGCATTTCCCTAATCTCAGATGAGGTAATTTTTTTCCTTTCCAGGTGTGGGTTTTGCCACCCGCCAGGTGGGGAACAGGACCAAACCCAATCTTGTAGTGTGTCTGGATGACCAAGGACTCATATGCATGAAGTCCCAGAGCACCTTCAAAACCACTGAGATTAAATTCAAGCTGAACGAGGCGTTTGAAGAGACCACTGCAGACGACAGGAAGACAACGGTCAGTCAGTGCTGAGCTGGGGTGTTTCTGGAACTTAGTTTAATCTGACGGCTGAGTTTGTGGGTAGGGATTAATGGAGTGTCTACTTTTCTGTGTCCAGACCGTCGTGACACTTGAGAATGGCAAGCTGGTGCAAAAACAGACCTGGGACGGCAAAGAGACAACACTAGAGAGGGAAGTGACTGATGGAAAATTAATAGCGGTAAGAGCTTTATTTGTTCCAAGACGGAGATTCCAAACCCCGCCTGTCTTGCTTGATGGCCTGTTTATTTATGTATTTATTAATTTACAACTTTTTTTTTTTTTACCTTGAACAAATACTAGCAGTCATGGTTGTGTTGTAGGATTAACATGTTGTAATAACACTGTTAAAAGACTTATAAATCACTTTTTACCCTGGTTCCATATTGTGTTCACCTTGTCTTTGCACATTCTGAAATGCAACACATTTCTTCCTTGGCAGAAATGCAAGATGGGCGATGTGGTGGCCGTGAGGACGTATGTGAAAGAGGCATAAAGTTATCCTGAAATGTGACCATGAAGAACGCCTGGCTCAGTTCAATGAGCAATAAGGCAAACAAGTCCTTTTTATTTTTATTTTTTCTTCCTTGATACCAAAGACAATGCATGCAGTGTATTTTAAGATGCACCCAACTTTGATCAGTGTGGTTCTTTGAATAAAGTTTTGATTTTACTTGCCTTCCTCTGTGTTCTTTGTAGCATTATATTTATACATATTCTGATTTTGGGGCTCCTAAGGAGAGCCTAGGGAACAAACATACAATTTTTGTGTGCAAACTGTGTGTACAGCTAGTCACTGGTTCATTTGTCCAAAAGCATGAGGCATAATCTGGTCCTTCAAAATTTCTGGAGTCATTTTTAAGAGATGCATAGATCAAATTTGCATAGATCATAGATAAAATAGATCAACTTTTCTCGATATTGATCACATTTGCAGAGTCTCAGCAGTGAATTAATGAAATTAATGTCAATCGATTCAGTTGTTATTGAGTAGAAATGCTCTAACTTAAGAGAGTGGGACCCTGAAACCCTCCAGTGTTATAGAACATATTAAGGAGCTCAGCTAAAAGTACTCAAAACATACCATATTTTAATCTAACAGTCAGTTAACAATGCTTTTCTTTTCCAACACTCTGACCCCCGTAAGAGCAGCACAGTTGTAAATGTTTGCCATTGAATGTAACTGTCAGGATACGAGTAGTGCACGAAAACATAAATGTCAAAGTGCTCTCGGCACTGAGTCACAAAGGACATGCCTTCCTTTCCTTTTTTTGGTTAGACATTTCCTTTTTTGCACATAGTTTTAGCATGTGTAAGGAAAGCGGACCATAGGTCCCTGCAGGATTACTCCCTTTGGCCTGAACTCAAATTATCGACTGTTCCAGTGGTGGCCACTTTCCCAGGACAGGAAAAAGAGGAGATACACTGATTGCGATTAACAGCAAAAACATCTGAAGCAGGTGCATTATGAGCCAACACACTATTCAACAAACACAATGCATTTTTCTATTGCCTATGCTGTATAAAGTTTAGACGGGGGAAGGGATCACTTTAAAACGTCGCAGAAATTAGAATGCCGACATGTCCAGTTCTACAAGACGCCTGACTGCCGAAGAGCCCCTCCTGACCATGCAGAGATCAGAAGGAGGAGGACATGTGATGCTAATTTGCTTCAGGGATATTTGTTATTATTGCAAAGGAGCGCCCGTGTTCCAGCCTCATTGGATGAATGTGTGTCTTTCGGAAAAAAAACTTGCTCCTTATGCTCTGGATATGTAATAGGGTGGGAGTTCACCATGATGCAAGGCAGTGTTCCAAAAGGACTTGTACGCAAGTCTCAGGCATGTTTATGTGTGAAAGGGGAACAGAGAATTTCTTGTGGGGAATTGGAGGAGTATGTAAAGGAAACGACATTTATTCCAATGTTCTCTTTCTTCCCACAGTATCTGTCATTAATGAAAAATACGCTTGGAAAATTTAAAAAACACAACTTAAAATAAGGTTATTGCTTTAAAGTTTGGTTTTCTTTTATTGCAAAATACTAGTTTCTCATCACATTTTTGGGGCAGGTTTTATATTGTTCTGTATTATTTGGGGGTTGAGTCTTGCAGAATTTTTGGAGAAACGTACTTAAATATAAATATGGCATTTAATAATGTAACACTCAGTAATTACAAAGTGCCTGATCATAAGGATTTTTAAATGAATGCTGTGAGACAAATGAGGTTTAAAAAAAAACATAATTTTACATTTAAGAGCATTACATATTGTACCGGAGTTGAGTTGGGGAGGCCTATCCCAGCATGCACTCCCTGAAGTGTTTATTGTTGTTTGTTGAGTTGTTGTGGGGTTGTTTTGTGTAGTTGAGGTGGAGATGTGTTTATTGTGTTTATTTGGTGTGTTTTACTGAAGAGGTGCACAGGCCACCTTGAGTGTGATTCATGGGAGCTCTGTGTACCTGGGCCTGGGTTAAACCATATTTTAAGCTCTGTAGCGCTGCTTTTAACTCGTTATTTGCCAATGCAGTTAAAAACTTTAAAATAACACTGTTGTAGGGTTTCCTCTGTGAGTTCACCAGCTCTTGCGATTGCTCTATTCTACCCCTTCGGCCATTTCATCCCTGAGTCATTTCAATGTTAACATTATCGTGTTACATACTTTGAAAAGTCGTATCCTGTCAAAACGTATCTCTTTACCCCAATCTTTTTTTAAGTAATTGAAAATCAAAGTTGATTTTGGTTTAGAAGTAACCTTTGTTGATGAATGTTGGGCTTGGGTGTTCTGAATCAATGGGTTCCTGTTCCTATCACCACCATGAAATAAAAGTTTGGTAATTTGGTAAAAAAAATGTAATGATCATTTAGCTGACAAAAAACTTCAAGACAGTCTGCCATCTGAAAAGGACCCACTTATTTTCTGACATTTCGTTTCAGTCTTTCTACAGTGAGCGACCTTTGCTGTTGGATTCGGCATCAGCATCAAGGAACAACAGCCAGTAGGATGCCCTGCACAATGCACAGCTATGAAGGTCTGTGTGTTGCACCACAGGTGGTCACATGGCAGGATGTGGAAGTATTGTATGTGTTATTGATACAGCATGCTACTCTGCTATCATTTTGTCTTGGAACCTGTTTTGCCTGGATAGTACTATGGGAGTGAACTCATATCCTCTGGGTAACATCTGGAAAGCAGCTCCGCAGGACAGCATTCACACCCTTCCGCCCTCTTTCCTTATTCCCAGATACACAATGCTGTTATATAGCCATGTCTGGCCTAGTCTAAGGATGGGGCCAAGGCTACTGTCGCCCATCCCACAGATCCCGAGCATCCTCTACTATTCAAAAAACAACTGTGTTTTCCCCTTTGAGGCCGTAAAAGAGACCTGATGTGGCGTTGTTATTGCCTGTGCATTGTTTTGCTAATCCTACACTGATTAAAAGCTAAACATTAGTTAAGCTCCGTGTAATTAATATTTACTGTACTCGTAGTCATGTCAACACATCTGGGTGTATTCACAAAAATCATATTAATAGCCACAGCACTGGTTGATTAGTGTCCTTCAAAGTGTTGGGTTTGCTGATATAGTCAGTCTAATGGAACATGAAAGGGGTTTTGAGTTCCCCTCTCTGGGTTACCTGCTGGGAGTCAGGGGTCAGGACTGCTGTGTGTCATGCACGGCATGACCACTTTCCGCAGGACTGCAAGGAAGTTTGTTGCCATGCAACAAGCCTTTAGAGACCTTGAAAAGCTCTTATATATACTGAGGGGAAACAAGTGTTCAGACTTGTTTGTTATTTTTTCAATATCCCTCTAGGACATGTACGCACAAACATACACTCATACTGTCTATTGACTTTAAACTTACCACTTAAAAAAAAAAAAAAAAAACTAACCTTTAAGCGCTTTCACTGTCAATTTTTAGGAGCCAGTGTTGTGTTATTTTGGCTTTATGTTTGGGGAGTTCTTTAAAAAAATGTCCTAGAACATCCGTCAGTAAAGGCCCATATCATGACGCTCCCACCTTCATACTTTACAGTGGGTGTGGTATGCACAACTTTTCCAAACATGACGTTTTCTGCACAGCTGTTGTTTCGGCTGCTTTCAGGTTGTGTTTGTTTTGTACAAAAGTTTACCTGAAGTATTGTCCTGACAGGGACAGTTAAGGTCTATGCTATGTCTCTAAGGCATTTTGGGTCTTGTTAAATAACGCCATCCCTGGAAACTTTGAAAAACTCCTTTATCTTCTCCATGAGGACATGTAACAACAAAAGTGACTGAACTGTTTCCTCTCACTGCAGCAGTTCCTTTAGGATACTGCACGTCTTCACTTTGAGCAAAAATGTTTGTGAAGGTCCTGTGAATGTCTCTTCCAATTTTAAAATTGTTTAATGTTGTGCATGTAGAGCTACACACAAAAAACATTTTAATATTTTCATAGCATTAGAACCTTACAGATTTTTATAAAACTGTCCACATTGAACCAAAATCAGGGCAGTTGTTGATATGCTGTAAATAAATTGACATCAAATATGTTACATTTTATGCACAAGTAACATAGTCTGTATGTCCTAACTCTATACTGTTTGATTAAATGAAAATAAGCCACTGTTAAATCATTATTTATTAAATCCTTTTTATTTTGACATATGAGACGTTCTAGTAAGCCCTTTATTCTTGTTTTCATCTCAGCAGCAAAGCCTTAAAACCAAAAAAAGGTGGAATTTTGTCTCTGCAGCATGTCTGATAAAGTTAATTAGACCCCTTCATGTTGGCCTCAAAGGCAGCTACAAAGTCATGGAGTCCCTTGAGATACTTCTTGATATCTTGTACAAGCTACAGAATGTGGTGAAACTTTCAAGCTTTTCTGTTTGTGCTGACACTGAGCGGTTATATGACAACGACTGGATGACATAAAAAAAGCTGAATCATTTGGGACGAAAGCCTCAGAAGCCTCACTTGTGAGATTGGACTTCTTTCCTCTGCTACTGTGAATAAAAGCCCATTAAGCCATAGATTCAGGCTCTTGTTTTCAGTCGGGGTACGTGATACGTAACACTCCGCAGACACTGCTCAGTATGGAGCTGTGAATATGCTGCTCTTTGGCCCCATTCATGGTAAAACAACACCAGAGGACCAGGTGTGACCTGCTGCAGATGTGCTGCAAGCAGAAACAGAAGGCGTTTTGCTCTAGTATGAGAGACTTTCCCATCATTTCTTTGTTTTTTTTTCAGTGCATGGCTGCACTGATCCATTTCCCCTCCTATTTAGATGTCCCACCAATGATTTTTCTCTGGAATGAGGCTTGCTTCAGGGACTTCAGGATATTAGAGCTAAGCCTGCTGGATCTGGATTCTCCAGGACAGTAGATCTCCAAGACCAGAACTCAGCCACCCTGGTGTAGTGTCATCATCAGTGATCTGTGTGCTTAAATGTTTTTAGTTTATTCAAGAAATAAACACGTTCAGCCAATTAGCACCCTTACAATATCAAAATAATCCCATATTAATTTTGAGTTACACTGGAAAAAAAATCATAAAATCTTAGCAAACCAGAAAAAAAATAAGTTACATTACATTAAAGAGTTGATTTATAAATCAAATTTAGCAATGGGGATTATTTATTTTGTTTATTTAGAATTATAGGTGGAGATTAACTGTAAATCATTATTCATCACAATTAATATTAGTTGCACATTTTTAAATAAATGTAAAATCCCCAAAACAAGCTCTCTGAAATGATTTCATGACTGGAAAATGAAAAAAAATAACAGAGGACATCTTTTGGATTTCCAAGGAGCTCCTTTGGAAGACAAAAATAACTTGTGTTGTTTTGCTTCGACAAATGATTGGCATGTCCCATTAATGTTTACGTCATTTACACATGTAATTTGTCCTTACTTAACTTCATTGTGTTATGGACTAGAATGCAACATCCGTACCGACAGGACTTGGACAACATCTACAGATTTCTATCAGATCCCCGAATTGCTGTGGGAAAAAAAGGGCAGGTCAAAGGATGTGTGACTTGTGGAACTCCACTTAACCATGAAGGCTCTCTGCCAGCAGTATAATTAACAGTAATTCACTTTTAATAACACCACTCTATAACAAAGCGGAGTCAAGCCTCAAAAAAAAAATATTTGCATTTGAAGTTTGGACTAGAACTAGAATGGTTTTATTGCCACATCAAGGCATTTATTTATTTATTCAAGACGTTCCTAATACCACATTTGGTACTTATTTTATATTAAATCATTAAAGCACTGAATGATGACACTTCAGAAATGCTCTGTGAGGCGAGCAGCGACGGTTTTCTCTCTGAGGCAGTTTTCTAGCCTGCCCTTGCCATGGACTACATATTTCTTTCAGTTGAATATTTAAATTAAAAAAGAATAACATAAGTTTGTTCTGTTTATTTGTTCAACATGGCAATACATATACAGTGGGTGGTGGTAGCTCATTGGGTAGGACACTTGCCTCTGGACCATGAGGTTCTGGGTTCGAATCCTACCTCCAGCACCACCAATGGGTCTCTGAGCAAGACCTTTAACCCCAAGTTGCTCCAGGGAGACTGTCCCCTGTGGTTAGAGAATGGGAGTCGCTTTGGATGAAAAGTGTCTGCTAAAATGCTGTAAATGTACAGTATTAATTTTAATACTTTCGCATTTTAATACTATTAACATTTTTATCCACTTATAAAATGTAAGTGAAAATACTATATTAAATTGCCCTTATTTAAATGTTTTGTAACAGATGCTAGGGTGTTTAGCTGTGTGTTTGCTTAATTCAAGTTCCATGTGGGATGTGTCTGTAGTGAATGGGAGTCACAAACTTTGAGAGGTGGTCAGGTAAAATCGTTCCATAACAATGGATTATGCAACCATAGTTGAAAGGACTTATTTAAAGATGCATTCCAAAGATTTTTTTTTCAAAATCTTACATGAATCAGTCAGTGAGATGTGAACAAAGTCATTCAGAGTGTTGTGATGTGAAATGGTTTGTTGGAGAAATCTCTTGAATGTAAGTTCAGCCCTTGGGTGGTGATACAAGTGTCTTTTGACTTTTCATTTATCGTTAAAAAGTCAAGTCAAGTCAAGTCTACTTTTATTGTCAATTTTGCCATATGTGCCAGACATACAGATAATTGAAATTACGTTACTCTCAGACCCTAGGTGAAAACACATAACATTAAACACAGAAGGTACAAATTAAAAATTAGAAAAATGCAATATACAGTTTTACATATGTGTATGAGTACTGTGCAAAAAGAGCATGCATGTGGTAAAATAGTGGTGGTAAAATAGTGGTGAGGTTGTTGTAAAGTAAGTCAGAAAGCATTGTGTTTGTGGCCATTTCGTTACTGGGACATGGTGGAGCGAGAGCTCATCCTGCCTGAGAACAGGGAGTCGTCTCTTGGTCTTTTGGAATTTTGGGGTGAAAGGAGTGGACAGTCCTGTGGTTTAAGGGGCCAGATAAGGCAAAGGGGTGGAATGTGAAGAATTTGACTTGTTTGGGGGGGAATACGTTGTGGTGGCGGATAAGACTCTAATTAAACTTCAGCCTAGAAAAGATCTTGACCAGAGGCCATGAATTCATCACTTGGATGTTTTGTAGGGTAAGAGTGATTAGAGATGCTGATTATTTCAACAGTTGTGCCCTTTCATCCAGAGCTTTGTTTTCCATGGATGCGTTCCAGTTCAAACAATGAGCAAGATCTTTTTTTTTCCTGTAGGAAAGACAACGGGAATATGAGCAAGTGAGCATATAAACATACACTCAGTGAGTCCTTCCCCGTGACTGATGGCTTTCAATATACATGCGAAAGAGGGTCGTCCTCAGCCTTTATCATATTTAAAACCACACGTTTCAAACAATGGTTTGTGAACACCCTTCGATTACTTTCCAACACAACACGCACTTCCACACGCTGTGGGGGAAAGATAACATTGCCTTGTGATAGCTTAAAGGAAATAGGAAGCCATCTGTCATTTACCAACCTTTCTTCTTCGCGCATGTAAATAAGGCTTTGACGGCTCACCGTCCATTTAGGCCCGAAAAGGGGAAAATTCACAAACAAGGGTGCTTGGCCTGAAGTATCCTGTGCAACAAACCACAAAGCAAGTGGAGTCAAAAACGACAACATTGCACATTACTCATGAGGATTATTTATAGCCAAACATGTTTGATAAAACACACAGATCAGCTCTTTGAAATGGAGGCCGCTCCAGCTCGAGTAAAAGCACAGCTGCAGGTAAAGAAAGCAAACATCATTGTCAGTGGCTCAGGAGTTTCAGCCCACTCTGTGGTTTTTCTCATGGCTAACGTTTGATCCAGAAACAGAAGGGAGGGTGGGTTGGGGGATTGGGATGTGAGGGCCAGTTCATGTGACTTCCAGACGGACAGGGCCACATATAGGGCTGAATGCTGCTTTGGCCAAATCAGAAAAAAAGAAGATGGTGGGAGGTATATGAGAGCTGACTGCGGGAGACTAACTCCCTCAGACTGGTGCTGGCCTCTGAAATCTCCGAAAGCATACATAATTCACTTAATTGAGTCTCTGTGTTAAATGCATAATGCAGGTCTCTAATCCCTTCTCCAGGGATTTGCTCGTCTGAAGTACAAAAATAGACGATTGTATAGATACGACAAAAAAGCCCAGAGTTGTAGTTTGTTGGAGAATTTGGCATCCAATGTTTTGTGTTATTTTTCATTTCACAAAGTGTCCTAAATGTCTAAGACATGCCATCTCTTTACAGGCAAATCCCTGGTTAAGTCATGGGGTGACTGTCACAAGACTGTCTTGTCTTGTTATGACATGTGCACACTTCCCTTTTACAGCATTGAGTAAAGCCTGTTAACAGCCATTTAATGAGAATTCCCAGATTAGTCCAATAATGTGAGAAAGGTAGTACTGTGAGGAAGGTAGCAAGTTGGAAAAAGATATATTTTAAGGTTGCATTATGTGTGTATTAAGAGTCCAAATATCAGACTACATCGAAAACATTTTTAAACACTCCTATCCCACATTCTAGTTCTTTCTCCAAGGTTCTGATGTCCGCTGTCCTTTTTCGTTTTATGTACCAAAAATAAATAGACAGATATGTGACTGACACGTGCTCAGCCAGAAAACTCGGTGTATATGTGTTGGACTAATCCAATACATGCTGAATAGGGCGCAATAATTCCAGTGACATAAAAAACAATGATTTCAATGCAGTTTAATTTCCAAATTCTGCACTTGGGAGTGAACAAAACATTTTTCCAACTTACCTTTGCACTTTATACTGTTACGATGTACATGTAGCAACATGCACGAAACACCCATGTTACATTTGTACTTAAAAATAGTCTCCATTACTGTATATTAATATTACCATATATTCATAAATTGTCTGTATATTTATACTTAACTGCTGCTCATCATTTGCATATATAAAGCAGACAATTACATTCCACTTGACTGCTCTTGCAACATTTGTTAAATATTTGTACAATATACCATTTGCACTAAACTTCACGTTCTAGTTTAAAGCTTATACAAGGAAAATCTCACCATATACATTTATATAGGATACATCTGTATCTACTGGTTCTCAAAATCAACCTGATATGTATCAGCATTCCTCTCTCTCTCTCTCTCTCTCTCTCTCTCTCTCTCTGCCTCTATCAAATGCACTTTAAATGAGTTGCTAAAATATCTCTGGAATCAAATTGTAAAACAGCAAAAGTTCCCTGACCAGACAGTTTCCCAACCTCACATTCATGACCTCTGTTTGTGACGCAAGCGTCATGGCCATGGGTGTGTGAGAACTGATGTGTGTGTTCTCCTCCACACTCCTCTCCAAAACTCTTGCTGACACAATCATGCTAGCAACAAAGTTCATGCTAAAAAAAAGTGCATTTCACAAGCAATAATTGTCCATCTGAATTCTTGTCCTCAGTTCTAAAGCTGGTGTAAAAGGAGCAGTTTGACCCTGTGAACAGTGGCTAGCTGTCTGTGAACAGTGTGACCCTGCAGCTTAAACCAGCATCGAGCCCAGCATTGACTGTGATTGTATCCCAACCGCACACACACACACACACAGATGCCCACATGCGCACACACAAACACAGACGCACTTCATCCATAATCCTCGACTGTTGGCGAGTTCTATGGGGGTCAGCGTTTGCCGGACACAGCTTTTATTTTACCCTGATTATTTCTGGGCAAGTCACCCTGTGGCCTGTCAGGGGTGATCAGGCTCATGCGGGCCCATTCTTTTCCGCCTGGGGGCCTCCATTCAGGGCCCAGCACAGTCACTAGGCAAGCCAGACCTTACTCACAGGCCCAGTGCAGCCCAGTCAGCAAATACACCACCAGCAGAGAAAGAGAGCGACACAGGGAAATAAATACATCACAGCTTTTTAACAGCTGGCCACCCCAACAAGCGTCTAGGGGTAAAACCCAGGTTGTTTCCGGAAGAGATTTCGGTGGCTAGCAGCCTCTGACCCTGTTGCCTTCACTGAGCTCTTTCAACAGCTGAGAGAAGCAAGAAAGTGCTATTCAGGTCATGTCCAGGCTTGAAAACTAAAATGCCACTTCATCAAGAGAATGATTTCCTGATCTGTATCTCTGGGACTCCCAAACTTTTCATCTTTTTGCATGATTCAGTCTCTGAACACACTTAAACCAAGAATTCAAGGGCAGATTACTTGACTGGTTAGGGGCTGGAGCAGAACAAAAATGTAGGCTTAAAGGGCGTCCTCCGCTTCCACAATCGAAACAATCTGGCTTTTTTCACTGAACTGCCTATTTTCACAAACTTTTCACAAAGATAAGGTAAAGTTCAGTGTATTTTAGATGACAACCACTCCTTCCCAGAACGTTGTGTAGGAAAGACACTGCTGCCTCCTTGTGGCAACACTAAAGTAACTGAGCACTAAGAACTTCACATTCTTAAGTAAATGCTTTTTTTAGTTTTCCTTATTTGGAATGGAATCTGAATAAAGCCTTGTTCTGGCTAAATCTTGTCTATATATTCACACCCTTATTTACATACACAATGCTTGTTCAAATAAATCTTAATTTAAATACACATGTACTGTCAAATACTTGTGTATTACAACTTTCTGAAACATATATTTATATTTATTTCTCACTTGCCCCAGATGTAGAAAACCAGACAGGTTTGGAGTCTGAATTAGCACAGAATTTATCAAGCTAATGTTGCCAACAACCAAGCCAAATTTATGGCGTTTTTTATTATAAACAGTGAAGTGTTGTAGCTCACAATCCCTACATATTCATACTGAGTCATGAACCACAATCACAAATCTTTGCCACCTTAATGATGAGCTGGATGTGGTTTCAACTAGGGATGTTCCGATCAGGATTTTTGCCACCGATACCAAGTTTTTTGTCTAGGTGATCGGCCGATACCGATTCTGATGCTTCAAGTTTTAACTGATTTGTAATTACGATCCCTGATCACCATTCACTTCTTTCAGATAAAGTAATACTATAAATGTTGCCTTTGTTGTATGTGTGCGAGTGTGTAAGTATTCTCCTGTTGTGTGTGTGTGTGCGCACGTGCAAGATTTCTCTCATGTGTACCTGCGTGAGAGATTTCTCTCATGGTGTGTGTGTGTGTTTGTGTGCGCGCGTGAGCGTTCTCGTGGTGTGGGGCTGCGTGCGCGAGAGACTTCTCGTGGTGTGGGTCTGCGTGCGCAAGAGAGTTCTCTCTGTGTGTGAGTGAGCGAGAGTTCTATCGTGTTGTGCGTGTGCGGGCGCGATAATTGTCTCGTGGTGTGTGTGTTGTGTGTGTGTGCGTGCGCGAGATAGTTGTGTGTGTGTTTGCAGGAGTTCATCAATACTTCTGACTTTTATAATTAGGCACCGTCCCTAGTCCTCCCGCATTGACGTCATCAATTGTGATTGGTTCCTAAGATCGGCGAGTTTAACGAGTCCCGATCGAGTCATAAAGTCTGATTATCGGCCGATACCGATCGTCCGCCGATCGATCGGTGCATCACTAGTTTCAACAGTTCTAGTTGTGCATTTTACAGAAATCATTTGGACTCTTTGTGTGACAGCTGAGCTTAGATACTTGAAACTTGTAGCTCAATTTCCAAGCTAAATTAGCAACCTATAAACTGATTCACTAAATCTGGGGTATGCTGAAATAGTTAGGATTAAATTCTTTATTCAGCCATACCTTTTAATATTCTTTTCGCACTTCTTGGAAAGTAGTCTTGAAAAGATTCCTGTCCCTAACTAAAAGAGAACAGAAGAGACTAATAAGACTGTGGACATAAAATAAGACAAATCTTTATTAGTCTCACCAATGGGAAATTTCCATTTTTACAACAGTAATTGGGCAGAACAAAAGTAAGAGTCTCAAAAAAAACAAAAACAAAACACACACACAATCGGGTACATACTTGCTTACATATATACTGTGGATATATATACAAGAACAAGTAAACTCCTAGTCTGCACCATTAATGACGTCTTAGGGGTGCTTGTTAATTTAATTTGTCCATGCAACATTTACATGCATTTAATTCAAATGTATATTTACAATATATTTACAAAACACTTTCAAAAAGGCTATAAAGTGAAAGGCCCACTATATCTTCTGTAGATACGTTATTAGGTTGTTTATCGACACTAAAACAGATGGTATCTTCCATCACGTAGCAAAAATGAACATGGCCGTCGCTATCTGGCTTCTGGAGTCAGGTAAACATTAAAGAAGGAAAAGAATTGACGCATGAAGCAGGAAAACATGGACACGACGAGAAATGAGGTGGAAAGTAAAGATGGTAAAGGGGTCAGCAGAGATATGAGCATGTCAACAACGGAGTACTGCAAGAAGCTGCAGGAGTGGATGTGGCAGTATTACTGTGGCTATGCGAACTGGCAGAGTTGGATGTTGATGTCGGTTCTGCCCTTTCCTCCGTGTTTCCCTCTCCAGTCTGGCAGCTCGCACGCCACGGACTCTTCTGCCCCTCTAATACCCACAGCTTCAGACCTCGCCAGCTGGTACAACCTGCTCACTGCTCCTCCTCAGTCCAACGCCACACCCGGTGGTAACACCGGGAGCCTTTCTCCCTCCACCCCGGCTGCAACAGCTCCAGTCCCGGCGCAGCCCAATGGAAACGCTCCGGGGCAGCAAGGAGGTAGCCAGTTAGCTCCTTAGCTAGTTGTTTCGAAAAATGTATTGTAAAGTTGTTGGCATTGCAATACACAGAAATGTACAGTGCAAATATATTAGATACGCCGCTGTGTAGGGACGGCTGGTGGCCTAGTAATTAGGGAGTTACCTTGCGATTAGAAAGTCGTGGGTTCAAATCCCAGAACTGACAGAGGCACCAAGAGGTACACTTGAGGACGATATTTCATCTCACTGTGTACTGTATGTATATGACTTTTTGAAAATAAAGCTCTGTTTTATTTACTTTATACACTTTATACCCTCACTTTTTATACTGGCCCACTACAGATCAGCAGGGCTTTCAGTGCATGATTAAAGTTTATGCGTGTGCTCAGCAGAAGTTGATTCAGTTTAGTTAAGTTTATCTCCCGTGCTTGAGCTTCCTAAGTATTTAATGCCAGAGGTTTGCATTAGGTAAAATGGTGTCTTCATGTGAAAGCTGGAGGCCTAATAGATAGGGAGTTACCCCTGTGATTAAAAAATTGTGGGTTCAAATTCCAGGACCTTGAGATACCTTTGAATAGTGTACCGCACACTGCTCAAATTTTGTGCTGTTCACACTGTGTACACTGTGTTGTCTTGTATGGCATTTCACATAAAGAGCTCTTTTAAACAAAGATAAAAAATATGTACACAAATAATCAATTTATCAGCTATACAAGAATTCAAGGATAAAGAATAAATAAATAACAAAGAACTAGTCGCACGGATGTGATAAGTGGATGAATAAATAGAACTTGATAAGAGTCTTACTGTCAGGCAGATTAACTCAACAATTTTGCATCATGTTCAGTGTTCTCAAGCTTTTTCCCCAAGTTGATTTCTTCCTCTGAGAGCCACAAACTATTTTAATTTATAACTAATAAAACTAAAATACTGTGAATGCCTGTACAGTCTCACTACAGAGCATCAGGGCATGAGTATGTTTTTTTTAGTATAAGCACACATTTTAGGGCAAGAGAATATATCAATTTCATTCTGCCAAGTCTGAGCTCTCTTAGTATTTAATCCCTGAGGTCTTTATGATGTAAAATGGTATGTACATTGTACCAAAGCAGGGTCTTTGTTTTGGTTTCTATTTTAGGTAGAGAGTACACCATTCCCTCCCCTTTACACAGATTTCTAGCTGAGATGGTAGACTTCTTCATCCTCTTCTGTGTTAAAGCAACCATAGTCTTGTGGATCATGCATCTAAGTGGAATGAAGTAAGTCACAACACGTTTCTGTAATGTATAATTGATGACAAACATATTCTATTAGTGTACTATTTCATCTGTACTTGTAAATTAGTAATACAAGTAGTTATTTTATGATGTATTTAGCCATATTTTATTGATCATCTTTGCCCACAGAGATATTTCCAAAGTTGTAATGCAGTTTGTAGTGGAGGAGATAGATGAGAACACATCTCTGGAAGACCTGCAGAAGATGATGGCAGTTGCTCTGGTGTACCGGGTCTTGGTTTGTTTTTATGAGGTAAGTGAGAGTTTTGTACACACCTGCCTCTCTCATTTATCCAGAGGTGAGACATTAATATGATGAATGCAAGGCCTTGTCACCATTTATTAAGCTGTGATGCTCTATAAAACTCCATAACAAACATGAACTACAAGTGTGTGTTTCTTTAAAGGGTCTAAAAATAGTAAATAAATACTGCAATGGGGCAAATAAACAATATCCTATTATCCATTCTTTTGTAAGTTACTGTTTTGTACAGTCTAAAGCAGCAGCTCCTAGTGACCCACTGCAACACATGGTTTCATGTTATTCCTTTAACTAATCAAGGGAGCTCTAAGGGAGCTGGATAAGATGGATTAAGGCTTGGAGTAAAAGGGTGCAAAGATGTGGGTCACTAGGTCCTGGATTTTGAAACACTGGTTATTGCACTTGTTTGCTGTACTTGTAATTCCATAATTGCATAATCAATTACATAATCATTACTTTTATGTTTGATTCACATTTTTGTAATGGCAGATTTAGCTCTGCACTTACAGCTGTATTCTGTTTGTTACAATATCAGCAATACTACAACGTTTCATCTAAGTCATTATAATACACTGACCAGCCAAAACATTGTGTCCACTCACAGTGATTGCCTTGTTACAACTGTGCATGTCAAGGTCTGGTAACCAAACCGGTTCTTATCTCCATTGTGTTGGATGTGTGGAGAAGTGGCAAATGTGTAAACAGGAGCAACTTTGACTAGAGCTGAAGTGTAACAGCCAGAAAGCTCATTAGGAGCACTGATACATGAAGATGACAAAGGCCACACTGTCTTGGTTGAATTGACAGAGTTACTACTATGGCAAAATCACCTAAATCTTTCATTCTAATTATTGGAAGAATATGTCCGTATACAGTGCCTCAGTGTCCCTGCTTACTCCTGTCAACAATTGTGAGCATCTGCAATGAGCATGCTAGCTAGCGTCAGAAATTTGTCTTCTGGGAAAACCTGGATCCGGCATTTACACTGATGTGAATTTGGCTCATACCGTCTCCTAAACATCGTTGCATACCAGGTTCAACGCTTCATAGAAGAATAATGTGCCCTGCCACACTGTGCACAGGTCGTTTGGGAATGGTTTGAGGAGCATAAAGATCGCATGGTATTGCCCCAGAATCCAGACTACTCAGATCTCAGTCCAGTCCAGACCTCTTATGATCCCTTGTAACCTATTTAACTGAGAGGAGCTGTTGCTTATGTCTTGGTTTCAGACACCCTCAGAAGTATTTTGTAGACCATGCTTGTGTGAACTGGAACTGTTTTGGTGGCACCAGTGGTGTATTAGACAGGTCATAATCCATGTATCTCTTATTCAGCTTAAAAATAAGGTACAGATGCTCATTTGGAGAGTATTTCCATTTAGAAATTAAACAGAAAGTGAGATCAGATGTTTCAAGGTACATAAACCATGGAGGATTGAGGGTTTACTGTGTAATTACCTTTCATATTATAAGTAATGTCTTTATTTAAACCGTGTGGTGTCAAGTTCCTTAAACCAGAACGAATCCTCTTTTTGTTTTTTAGATTATCTGTATTTGGGGAGCAGGAGGCGCCACACCGGGGAAATTCCTGCTTGGCCTGCGAGTTGTTACCTGTGATTCTACAGTCTTAGTACGGCCCAACCGTGTCCTGGTGGTCCCGGCGTCTAATGTTACCCTATCTGCGTGAGTAACGGCATTTTATCTGGCACTCATATCAAGAGATATACTGTATGCATTTGTGAAGGCCTTGGTGTAATAATATCTCATGTCGGTCCTATGCCTGTTTTCACCCACAGTTCCACTGTACGAGCCTTGAATAAGAACTTGTCCATCGCGTTCCTCTTCCCTGTCTTCATCACACTGCTCTTCTTCCAGCACAACAGGACTGTGTATGATATTGTGGCTGGAACCATTGTTGTCCGGCGTAGAGGGGCAAGATGACCAGGGCTTTGGATCAAAGAATGCCACTGGCTGAATATGTCTTAAAAGTAAAACCTCATAGTATTGTTGATCATGGAGTATAACTCTACTAAAGCCTGAAAAAACTCTACAATGGCCATGGATTCTTTCCATATATTTCCTTTAAATCTGTTTATTTAGTGCGCATTATGGCTTTGAATTCATGGTCAACATTTTAATGGTTGAATACAGAGGTGCTTGTTAATTCTTGCATTAAGAAATAAGGAAAAATCGTTCTTAAGTACCCGAGGATGCTAGGCCATACGCACTGACGAATTTAGCCTTTTCAGTAATAGACCTTGATTTATTTAAGTAGTTCTCATTCAGAATTTTTGACAAATCGTTAGCCTGGTATCAGTCTCGTCCACTTTATTCACCGAAGGGTTTTCATTAGGGTTATTCAGCATCAGACTTTACACACCAGCCAGATGTGGCTGCTTGAGTTGCATTGAAGCTGAGCAGCTTAGCCTGACATTTGGTAGATGTTTGCCCTACCCTCATCCTGTGAAGTAAATTCTTTTCTCGCATGCTGCTGTCTGGACTGCTGCGCTCCTGCTAAATCCATTGCCCTTTGGAAGTGCTGTGCACGGAATCTTATTTTTCCTCCATTCTTAAAAGGTCTACCACATTTGTTTTTAAAAGAGGTGCTAAAAAGTTTTTTTGAGCAATGTCATAGGATCTACAGGGTCTAAAAATGTAGAACCGTCATAATACTATGGAAAATAAGTATAGGATCTTCACACACCACTGTTTCTCTCAAATCTCTCTTTTTAAATGGTTCTTCCATGGCATTGCTTGAAAATAACCCCCTCTGTGGCACCTTTTATATTGGGGCACCCTACTGCGTGTATAAAAGCCATACCTCAAAAATAACACTCAGTGGAGCGTTCTGATTTGGTAAATGGTCTGAAATGTGCATTACCTTTTTTTGCACAACATTTATTGGTTTGTTTATATTATATATTTATAATACAATGAAAGATACAAAGACTTTAACTTCTGAAACTCCTCGCTGCAATCAGTTTAGTGAACAGAACATAAATGTCAGCATGTTGGCATTCTCAAGATGTGTAAAAATATTGGTGATAAAATGATGCCGCCCGTTATTCTGTGTGAGGCTGATCTGGACTTTATTGTGTATGTCAGATTAATTTTACTATTTTGCAAATTTTTTATTCAAAGTACATTATGTAATTAACTTATTTGACAGTATGTGTGTGAAGTACTTATTCTCTTATGAATAATTTGATTGATGTTGAATAGTGGACTATTACTCCTGAAAGCCCTTCATAAACAATTCTTAACGAGTTAAGAGGAATGAAGTATTCCTCGATGTTCATAAAGATTTTTATATTACCTTAAAGTGTTTCATTTGATTTTTTGCTGTCTGGTAACATACCATCTTCTTTTAAGCTTTATAGCAAATGATGTGGCAGTGGGAACCTGTAAAATAAAAATTATTTTTATGAACTGAGATGAATTTTGCTCTGATGTCCACTAGAGGGTGCCATTTGTACACAAGTTAGTCGGGTCCGAACTTGATGGCTCATTGAGTTCCAATATGAAAATGCCTTTCTCTAACACACTCCAGTGACCCTGGCACATAGTGACAGTCTCGAAGCAAGCCAACAAAATAAGCCTTCTTTTCATAGCATGGCCAATCAGGGACAATTACTGTGAAAGGAACGATGATTTGAATCTTTTGGCATAAATAAAACGTTCATAACCCAGCAGCTCTGTTCATTTCTCCCTCTGTTTGTCCTTGCCTGGACTCCCCGGAGGTCTCTCAGACCCACAGACGTTCTTCATAATCAGAACCTCATGAGTCAGACGAAGAAAAATGGGGACATACTTGCCTCTGAACACACACACACACACACACATGCATGCATCCACAAAAGCATGTACACAATTGTTTGCTCTGATAGAGAACAAACATTTTAATAGCTCAAGCATGAAGTGTTCTACTTTGTCACTGATCTGCAAGCAGAGTGCCTTTAAATTAGTGCTTGAATAAACTTTCACGAGTGGTTATGGAGGGCCTGTTCTGCACACATTAACTCAACGACATTTCCCTTCAGTGCTCACTTCTAAAACCTGCACTACACAAACCATAGATCTTAACCTGCATCATTAAAATGGTTTTGTCAACAGTTGGACATCCCTGTTCAGATGGCATTGATTTACTTTGTAAAAATATGTTAAAAAATAATTTAAGTATGTTGTGCATTGTAGTTCTTAACACACAAATGATCAATACATTTTCTGTTAGGTTTAATGAATAAACTCACTGTATTTAACAATATCTGAATGAGATTTTGAAATAAAGTGAGCACAGTCTCAAAAACACAGGAACAGCTTTAGAGACAAAAGATAACAAGATTTTTATCACAGCATACATCATACTATGTCCAGGTACAGGAGCCAGTAGGGGTCAGTTTAGATTTTAGGTCTGATTGTAAAAGTCTGCTGATCCCACGTTACATAAAGTTGTGAGAACATTTTGGAAAGACCATGAGTTTCTGCATGAAAGGCTTGTAGCAGATTGTCTGATCTGACCTAAATCTCAATGGTAAAGAAAGTCTGATGTAACAAACAGCTCCACATTTTACACTGACAGGTCTTTGCTGATCTGTGTTTTCAGCGTTCCCGTATGTTTTATTACTTTTGATCTTGGCTGATCTTTTTCATTCTCTTTCATTTCTTGGAGTGGGGAAGCGCGGAGTAATAAATATAACGGAGCACCTCTCCTCTCCAGGACAATTTAAGTTCTTGAAAAGTCAGCAGTTGTACAATATGGTAACAATCTGTGGGTCGTGATTCATACAGAATCAAATTTCAGGACAAAGAAGTATTCAAGACAGATAAAGTGGGTAGCAACAGATGGATTCTGACACCTGGCAATGTGAATGATGGATTATAGAGAACATTTCCACTCAGGCCATATATTGTTGCCCAGTAATGCACTTTAAATGCTTGCTTTGGAAAGTCAGGTAACCAAATGATGCATCCAATCTGACATATATATCTATATTTGTTTTGCAAAAACTTCTCATATTAAGTCTTTGTCATTCATCGGTTATGCAGTGTGCACTGTGCACAAGACTGGTTGCTAAATCGGGTCCTCAGTATAAGTTTGTTATTTTCAGAACTGTCCCAAAATTTTAGCCACTTCTGTAAATTGTTTAAAGCCATCTTTATCACCATGTGATAATTAATACATCTTACTGCTAGCAAATTAAACATTGGAATAAATGGAAACAAACAAGAAAACAGTAAAAAGGAAAGCTGGTAAGGAGAACATAGGTTTGGTTCTAAGTTTATCCTCGATTTGTGAAATTCCATCAGCAGTTCCTGATTTAATTTAAGGAAAAACTCATTTCAGATGGAGACAATGAGTAATTTCTGCCTTCCACAAGGAAAACACTGATATACTGATATAAAAACACTCTTTACTGTAGATTGTGTTTATTTTGCTATATATAAAAGCATATATTTTGTAAATTAAAGGAGACATATGCAAAATGCACTTTTTGCATCTATTTATATTTCCATTTGGGTTTCTACTGCTCCTATAAACACATGCATCCATCCATTTTCTGTTAATCATTTTGAAGGATGTTAGGCATCATATGCTTCTACCAGTCTAGATTAGCTAAAGATCTGCCATTTTTCTCAGATGGTTTAACGAGATCGCATAAGATGCCGACTGCTATGGCTACAGGCAAAGGCAAGTCACCATGGAGTGTTGTGTTCATCTTGCTCTGGGTCAGACACAGGGTCGAACATATAGGGTTGTTTTCGGCCATTTTCATTTGTGGTAAATGCACAGCATAGACATGGGATGAGTTGCAACAGCTTATTTGTATAAAAAGGACAGATCGTGCCCTTAAATGGCTCATTTTGAATGGGACTAAAACTCTCAAAAATAGAGGAGTGATTTTGTGCAAAGAATTTCATTAACATTTTTTGAATAGCCCTATTATAACTAAAGTTTTGCATAATGTGTCCCCTTTAATTTGAACTTTATTAGGTTAATCATTAGGGTAATGATTTTATCTTGCTTTCTGCTGTGAAAAAAATCTAAATAAAGAGTTCTTTATTTTTGCCATTGCTAAGAATAAAAACCTTTAGTTCAACTGAATTTGCAAGATAATTAGCTAGCTTTGT
Source organism: Ladigesia roloffi (assembly GCA_037577295.1). NCBI lineage: Eukaryota > Metazoa > Chordata > Actinopteri > Characiformes > Alestidae > Ladigesia > Ladigesia roloffi. Next base: position 14,921,206 of record JBBKCR010000134.1, read on the forward strand.
AAGCTTTAATAACACAAAGCTCCCTTTTATTTTTTTAAATCTGAACATACAGTCAGGGCCAAAAATATTCGGACAGTGACACAATCTTCATGATTTGGGCTCTGCATGCCACCACATTGTATTTGAAATGAAACAACTACAACAGAATTAAAGTGCAGACTTTAAGGTTTAATTCAAGGGGTTGAATTAAAATATATGATTAAACATTTACGAACTGTAGCTATTTTTATACAGACACTCCTCATTTCAGGGGCTCCAAATAAAAATAACCCTAAGTAAAATGTTACTTTTCAATATTTTGCTGGGAATCCTTTGCAGGCACTGACTGCCTGAAGTCTGGGACCCATGGACATCACCAAACTCTGGGTTTCCTCCTTTGTAAATGCTTTGCCAGCAGCTGTCTTCAGTTGTTGCTTGTTTGTGGGTCTTTCTGCCTTAAGTCTTGTCTTGAGCAAGTGAAATGCTGCTCAGATCTGGTGACTGACACAGTCATGGCAGAATATTCCACTTCTTTGCTTTAAAAAACTCCTGGCTTGCTTTTGCAGTATGTTTTGGATCATTGTCCATCTGTACTGTGAAACGCCATCCAATCAACTTCATTGATTTGGCTGAATCTGAGCAGAAAGTGAATCCCTATACACTTCGGAATTCATCCGGCTACTTCTGTCTTTTGTCACATCATCAATAAACACAAGTGACCCAGTGCCATTGGAAGCCATGCATGCCCATGCCGTCACACTGCCTCCACCATGTTTTACAGAAGATGTGGTGTGCTTTGGATCATGAGCTGTTCAAATTCTTCTCCAAAGTTTCTTCTTCCCATCATTCTGGTACAGGTTGATCTTAGTCTCATTTATCAAAAGATTGCTGTTCTAGAACTGGGCTGGCTTGTTCAAGTGCTTTTTGGCAAAGTCAATTCTGGCTCCTCTATTTTAGAGGCTGATTAATGGTCTGCACCTTGTGGTGAATCCTTTGTATTTACACTCATGAAATCTTCTCTTAATGGCAGACTTAGATAGTAATACACCTACTTCTTGGAAAGTGTTCTTCACTTGAGTGGATGTTGTGAAGGGGTCTTTCTTCACCATGGAAAGGATTTTGCCATCATCCACCATTGTTGTCTTCCGTGGACGTCCAGGCCTTTTTGAGTTCCCAAGCTCACCAGTGCACTCTTTTTCTCTCAGAATGTACCAAGCTGTTGATTTGGCCACTCCTAACATTTTTGCTCTCTCTCTGATGGATCTTTTCTTTTTTTCAGCCTGAGGATGGTTTGTTTCACCTCCTTTGAGAGCTCCTTTGACCGCATGTTGTGTGTTCATTGCAACAGTTCCAAATGCAAACTCCACACCTGGAAACAACTCCAGACCTTTTAACTGCTTAATTGATGACTGGTTAAAGAGGGAAGAGCCCATGCTGCTGTGTTTATTTTTTTTTGCAGCCTGCTGAGTCAAGTAGTACAGTCTATACCTTGTAGAATGTGGAACCTATATTTCATCAGGTTCCGGTGGTTGGGGACCCCTGCTGTAAACTATTTTTAGTCAAGCTTAGTTTTTAGGCCCAACTGTTCATTATTAACTGGAGTGATATTAAATCATGTCTATGAAATCTGACTTGTTTTTATGGTCTTGGTCTTGATTCGATTCCTGAAAGACTCGGTCCTGACTCGGTCTTGCTTCCAATGGTCCAATGGTCTCGGTATCGACTTGTTCTCGACCCTTCAAAGACTCGGTCTTGACTCGGACTCGACTGCATTTGAAAACCAATGGTCTCGGTCTCGACTTGGTCTCGACCCTTCAAAGACCCGGTCTTGACTCGGTCTCGGCATAGGCGGTCTCGTCCCCATCTCTAGTGAATACCCGCTAATTACAGCTGAGAGTCTGCACTTTAAGCACATGTTGATTATGTAATTGTATCCTGAATTTGTTTTCGTCACTGTCCAAATTTTTTTGGGCCTAACTGTATATTTTGTGGATAATGGCATTGACTGTAAGCTTGTAGAAGTGTTGGATTCCATTTGCTAGTAAACAGCTCTGTCTGTGTGGGAGGGATTGAAAAAGGGAATGCATCAGAGTTGTAAATTGAAGTCAACGCCCGTGTCCCCCTAATCTGTCACCCTGCTGATCTAACGAACCTCACTCAAGGAAATAAACCAATGAATGGTCCCTGTAGATGGACCAGGAGATCCCCTGAGGGGAAACAGTGTGGCCAAGTTGATGAGAGCATGATGAAACCAGTACTGACATGGACAATTGATTCAATTTCTCATCTCGAACCAAGAAAAAAAAAAACCTGAACACCACCCACCACCCCAACTCATCTGTTTCTTCATGTGTAATATAATTCTTATTGAGCTACACATCTGCTCCAGCTGGGCCACACAGCCTGGCAGGACCACTGATTCTCAACTGTCGCCTCCCTCCATTTGTTCAGCAGTATAGATGTCAAGGTGTCCCTCATTCTTATTGTAAAGTCTTTTTAAATGTTTATATAGGTTAATAACACATGAGATTGATCATGCATGTACGCCAAAGATGTGAGATAAAAAAAAACCTGTTTAAATTTGCATGCTTTTTTACAATCTGTATGTTTAAATTGGGTGTGGAAAATATTACATAGCTTTTTTCATGCATGTTCAGAGAAAATGGGAAAAAAACACACAATCAATCACACAGCAGTACTATTGAGTGTTCTTTATGTCTTCTATAGAGGTCAAACCTCATTTTGCCTTGTGGTTCACAGCAGTTTATTCCAGCAGGTTCTCCATCACTTATCTGCCATACATACTGTACTTTTCCGGGATTAGTCAACTTAGATGACCTGATACCTGTTCAGGCCATTCCTAGAATGTGACATGCAATTATCTTACAAAAATATTTACTCTCCTTCGGTCAATATGGAACATCCTACATGTGTATATGTAATGTGAGAATCATTTACCATTAAGCAAACACAGTGAAGTTATTACCCTCTGTGCCACAGCGGTAATTTCAGTGGAGTTAATGCGCCATACGAATGAGAGCTCACTTAGCGTTTTTCTTGTTGTGACATAGTAACATGTCATCAGCGTAGAATTCGATTTGTTCTGTCGTCTCTGGTGTGCGTGCAAGAACAGATCCTCATTAAACGGGCTATTGTTTTCTGTCTGCTGCTGTACTCATTGTGCACTAGCAGCTGGGAGTCAGGTGAGGGGAGCGCAACAGTGAGGTGGCTAATTAGGAGAAATCACAGAGAGGGGTGCTGGAAAGAGAAATCCTGTGAAAATAACAAGCCCCTCCGACACAGGAAGGAAGCAGCCTGCACTGATCCCTCTGCGAGCGCCGCTACACAAATCCTAGCACTGAGGACTGATGCCTCTTATTAGCGAGGTGTGTTTTGTGCTGCTGAATAATACAGAACAGCTTTGTGTTTGATTTTACTGTATATATTCCAGCATGATAAACAGCCTGGCCTCAGTTTTCTGAGGCTAAAATGACTTGAAACATCGCTTTTGTAAGTATGTAAAATCAGTACACTCTTGGTCTTTGGCTAGGATGTATGATTCTACAGAAATCCACTGATTTGAACAGAACATTTATAAGATACGGCAGTTCTACAACCTTTAAAGCGGTCTACATACATGTCTAAAATAAATGGTTACAGCATACTCACCTAACCAATCCCCAACAACCAGCAGCCATTTGGATTTTGGAATAAAAGCTTGAAAGACTAGGAGGAAATTCTAAAATTGTGAGATGATAAACGGGTTCTAGAACGATAAGAACATCTTGGTACACCGATTTTTTTAGAGCAAATTTTAGAGCAAAATAAATGGAGGAAGCATTCTATAGAATTGTTTTCTAGAATGCTGTAAATAGAGAGAGAATGTTATCGAACTGTGTGAAACCAGATGAATACTAGAATGCTGCACTGACAGAGAATATTATGGATAAGTGTTCAAAATAGAACATTAAAAAACAGTGTGAATTCCCTGTGAGATTTCAAGAGCAAATTGGAGGGAACATCTTAAGTTCAAGTGCAAGTGTAATTCCGTTCACATACACAATACTGGCCTGAACGAAATCATGTTTCTTCCCAGATGCATGGACAGCACAAAACATATTTAAACATTCAAACAGTAGATATAAGTTAAAGTAGTATAGTACAGTGCAAAGACAGATGTGCAAGAGCATACGATATGTATGTTCAGTGCATATTTGGAAAAAGGTTCAGTGCAAACAATGCTAATGTCTGTAGGATAGTGCAAAGTACAAAGTGGCATTGCATAATTATGTGCAATGTCTGGAGGGAGGGGGCTAAGGATGCGGGTTTAAGAGGATCCGGAGTTGGGTGGTGACAGGGAGCTTAAAACTCTGACAGCTTGGGGGAAGAAGCTGTTGAAGAACCTTACTGTGTTTGTCCAGGGGGTCAAACAGCAGGGGTGTCAAACAGCATATGTGATGGCTGGGAGGGGTCCTTTACAATAGCAGTGTCTCTGCGAAGACAACGTGTTCTGAAAATGTCATGGCTTGAAGAGAGAGGGATCCTGATTATCTTCTCAGCTGTTCTCAATATGCATTGTAGGGACACCTGCTCTTGCTCGCAAACCACACAGTTATGCAGCTTGACAACACACTCTCAACAGTTCCTTTATAGAAGGTGTTGAGGGCATGTGCTGATACGTTTTACTCTCCTCAGGATGAGAGGGTGTTGGTGTGCTTTCTTTACCGAAGTGTAAATGGTACAGTTGAGGTTTTAAGAGATGTATACACCAAGAAACTTGGTGCTGGTAACTCTCATAACAGCAGAACCTTTGATGAGCAGCCAGGAGTGGCCAGCCGATGCAAGTCACTCAGCATCTTTTTTGTCTTTGCAAACTTGATAGACAGAATTTTCTCACCACACCATCTCACCAGCTGTACGTCATTGTTGTTGCTGATGAGGACCACAACAAACATGGCGGTGAGAAGCGTATACAGGAGTGCGCTCAGTGTGCAGTGCTGAGGTGCACATGTGTCCAGAGTGATGGTGACTGAGGTGCTGTGGCCGTCTTGTTTGGTAGACTAGAATCCCGTAGCAGAGATGAGTGTTGAAGCCCAGCTCTGAGAGTTTCCCTACAAGCATTTGGGGGATGGAACCCCACGTATTATTCCTTGGAGTTCAGTGTGAAACAGTGTGGAGTGTAAGGGTGTAGGAGATTGCATCATCACTGGAACAGTTTGGCGGGTAATCAAATTGGAATGGGTCAGGTGAGTTGGGGAGAATGGAGTTGATGTGTATTTGACCAGCCACTCAAAGCACTTGATTGTAATGGAGGTAAATGTTATGGGCCAGCAGCCATTTGGACACATGACCACTTGACCATGGATAATGTTAAATAACATATTGCGGACCAATGCATAGACAGAGAACATTCTAGAACAATGTGAACAGTGTGAATATGAAACATTTAGCAAATGTGTAAATTGCAGGTGAACATTCTTGGAGATTAAATTGGAGAGACACATTAGAATGTTGTGCATAGATGGAGAACATTCTAGAACACAGGTGTCAAACCTGTCCATGAAAGGGCCGCTGTGGGTGCAGGTTTTTGTTCCAACCAAGAAGAAGCCACACCTG
>JBBKCR010000134.1:14951015-14962715 GCA_037577295.1 Ladigesia roloffi
ATAGATAGATAGATAGATAGATAGATAGATAGATAGATAGATAGATAGATAGATAGATAGATAGATAAACATATATACATAGAAACATAGAGAGCTAGATAGATAAATGTGTGTGTATGTAAATGTGCTTTTGTGTGTTAAAAGCTTAAATATCTCTTTTTAGTGGAGCCTAAAGTGCACCAATAATTTTTTTGGTGCACTTAGTTTTTGGAACACATTATAATTAAGTGTTACAAAACAAGCAAGCAAACAAAAACACACATGTGCAACCTGTTATATTAAATACATCTCTCTAATCCTCAGCCTAACTGTAATCTTAACCTGACCCCAGAACAGACCCCCATGTCTCTTCAAGGTCAGAAACACAAATACACACATATTTACTCAGATCCTTCTCTGGAACACTTCTTCTTAACTTTGCTTTGTCAAGGGTGGTCATGGAAGTGGTTTTGTGCTTGTGTATGTGTGCGTGTGTGTGCATGTGTGAGTGTGTGCACGTGTGTATGTCTGTGTGTGTGTGTGTATGTGTGTGCCTGAAATCCCTTGGCAGCAGCATATACAGCACTTAAACAATCCCATGCCCACAGTGAGCCTCTACGTGATGAGGTAAACTCTCTCTCTCATTCGCTCACTTTAACGAAGTAATACGTCCTAAGTTGTTTTCCAAATTATAATTCAATGTCACAGCAAGAATTCATTTTTCCTTTATATGTTTACACCTTGAGACAGTAAGGCTGGGTTTTCTTGCCATGGATTGAGCCTACTCCTGGCTTAAATAGACTTTTGAATGAGGATTTTATCACTGACAGGAACATGTAGTTTATGACTAAGTTTTGGGCCTGTTTGGGAAACTGACCCTGAGAAGGCTGTGTTTCATCAATAGGCCTGTGTATTCTGCAGTCAGGGCAGCTGAATGGGGAAAGAAAGATAATATATTCCCGGGTGGAGCACTCAGGGTATGTGGTCTCCACAGTAACACAGCGACAAACACTTCGGAAAAGTCCCATCCGAGTCAAATTTAAGAAAAAGTGACAGCAAAATGCATGCCCTGCTCTAAGTAAATAATAGTTCTGCATCTAAACGGAATGTTCTAGCAGCACCAGAGACTTCAAGTTTATATTAGCTGTTGTTTAAAGGGAGTTACCTATGGAGTTACACATTTCTCATCACAACAGCCTTGTGTTTCTCAGTATAGTCACTTGCAATCACCCCTGACCTAACTTGTGGTTATTAAACATTTCTGAGTAATTACAGTTACAGTTGTGTGATCTCAATCACCACGGACTTAAAGCCACAGACACAAATTCTGAAAATCAGATTGACTGATTTTACCTGTCTGAAATTCACACTTACTAACAGTAAGACCAAAGGTTACATTAATAGTTATTCTTACTCAATTAAATTTAAAACTATTGTATAAATATAAAATGCTAGAATCTAGACATCAGTTGACAGATATTTCAAGGTTTTCGGGAACATGAAGCAGCTTTTACATTACAATAAATTATTTTTTGATAATAAATGACTTCCTAAATGATTTTCAAAGGCTCTCATCTCTGTTTTATTACATTTATTTTTGTTTAGTTTTAGTTATTTTCTTTTTTTTCCTCCACTTACCCATTTTCCTCATTCCTTTTTAAATTCCCATTTCATTATATTTGCATTGAAATATGCCCTTTTGTCTGCGATAACCTACAACAAATGTTCCCAGGTCTAAGTCAGCTGTTTGTGCACTGAATCTGAATGTAAGCGCTGCTAAAGACTGCCCCCCTTTTTCATGAAACAGCCCAGGCTTCAAAGCCCTTCAGCTAACGGGGCCGGCCAACTGCTCCATATTTGGGTTACACACTTACACACTCACGCACACACACACCCTCTTTCACACACATATACACACGCACACACACACACTCCCTCGGTCACACACTTCCAGGAGGTGGGGGCATAGAGCCACAGAGCTATTAGCTCTGCTGCAGCAGACGTCGTCGTGCTGGTGGAGGGGAGACGGTTCCACCGGCTACAGCGGGAGCAGGGAGCCCTAACACGGAAAGACATACACTTCACCGGTCGCCACCGAGCACAGTAAGTCATCCACTTCTCTCTGGTCATCCTGACACTTTCATATACCCGGATTCAGGCCGGAGTACCGGGCGAGAGTTACAAAAATGGCTGGAGCAAGAGGACGCAGCGGATCAGAGACTGACGTACATCTTCTTTAAAAATTAGAGAAAAGAAAGCAAGCTTCGGAAAATAGTTGGGTCACTTTTTGCTCAGTTTAAATATGTATTTGTGATACGCTTACTTTGGCAGGATGACTTTGTGCAGGGCGGTTTCAAAACTACACAACTAGATAAAAGTGCGAGAGGCGAGAGAGCCAGAAAGAGAGCGCGGCAGTGGCTGCCAAGCGAACCCGGTCAGGGTGCACTGTGTTCGGGGCTGCTGAGGGAGGAGAAGGCGCTGGCCAACTTCCCCACAGCTCCTCCGCTTCCACAGTCCTCTCACCACCTCTGAGGTTTTTCGTACAAACTCGTGTCGTCTCATGTACTTTTTAATACTACTCGTAACTCATGTCATTGTTTATTTCGTAGTTTATTTGTATTTTTCTCTTGCCGAGTAGACACGCAGAGGGAACAGAAAACTCAATCGCGGAAGTGTTTCTAACGTTACTGTGTTTACTGTCCCATTCTAGCTCCTGGAGTCGGTGACACTTAACACAGGTCAGGTTCAGTCATTTAATTTCGCTTTAAAACGTACTTGAGCGTGTTTCATTGACGCTGTTGCGCGCGCGCGTGTATGTTTGTGTGTGTGAGCTGTAAGTCCAGCTTCATTAGTTATATAATGAGCTGCTGGGATCCAGAGCACAGTATTTTCTCCCCTCTATTTGTTTACATTCACATAATTTCACTGCTTTGCCCTGGATGTGTAAGCTTCTGGAAAGAAGGGGAATTCTTTCGTTGAAATATTATTAATAATAACAATAAAAATAATAATAGTTACATTTTAATTTATGCGATGGAGTGCAATGTCCTTGTCAATGTGTTACAAATAGTATGAAAAGGAACATTAATAATTGATATGGCAAGAGTAATACTGTAATACTGATAACATAGCCCTAAAAATGTCATTGTTGCAAAATCAAGTGAGCAGTTAACATGTTCACATTTCCTGTGCTATTATGACCACTTAATTGTAAATTACGCAAACAAATAAAGTATAAAGTTGCATTTTTTTGTATAAAATTGCATTCCTGCCATGTAGTTGCCCATGTTGTCATGTACAGTTTCGCTAATATAAAGAAATAATACACGATGAATAAAGTGCAGTTGCGTTTTTCCCAAGTAATTCATACAGTAAAACATAAAGGTGACCAGGTGCTTAATTTTTCTGTGTATTAATGCAAATGGAAGGAAATGAGTAAGTAAGTTGCATTTTTTCCCACATCATTCAAAACATCAAAGAAGTTATCAACATGCTCACTCCTCCTGTCCAATCTCAGATCTAATTGTAAATACAAATATAGATAATAAAAGAAATGAATAATTAGCATTTTTTGATCAGGGTGCTCAGTTTCCCTGCAAAAGTTGGCAGCGTCTCACTGAAGCTGAAATGTTTTTTTTTTCCAAGTGGAAAAACTCCTTATTCTCAGGAGCTCAACTCAGAGGCGTTAATGCATCTAGCAACCAAAGAGGGAGTGTTTCTAATACAGACATGAGTAAAACAGTTATACAAGCCTTAGGACGCCACAGAGAAGGGCTGATCTGTTGTGTTCTCGCTTCTTTCTGAGCTGCTTGGATTATGCGATACTTTTTGCTGGAGTGTGTTATGTAGCTGTGCTAGGAAAGTTGTTGCCCGTGGCTTTTATATGTTTTTCAGTGATGTTGCTCTGGGAGTGCATTGTTTTGCTGTGTCAGGCCTCCAGTGCTGATCTATCCTCAGCACCACTTAATTTTAAATGCTGATGAGTTGTAATTAAGAAACAAAGTGTGGTCTAATCACGAATGTGCTTGTGCGCCAACTCATTTGTTTGAGCTATGCACATACACACACACACGCACACAAACATACAGTCCCATGCACCCATACACACACCTGCTGCTGACTCCTTAGTTGCTCATTCTTGTCAGTGTTGCTCTGTAAGTGCAGCTGCACCTTTAAAAGGCACTAAAAGTGTTGTAACGGGTTCAGTGTGCTGGAGCATGGCGAGCGAGTGACAGGTGCAGGCAGGGCTAACCTTTCACGTATGAGTGCCAGTGAAAAATGAGGGACACACCTCCACCTGCAGACATGGCTTACATAATCCCACCGTGATTGACAGGGACAGTGTCAGCCAATGGCGAAGGAGAGCCAGTCCAACCACAAATTCATTTACAATTTGGAGGGCAGGGACTGCTAACAACCGGGCTTCACCTTGTTCCTCAGAACACTGTCAAATTAGGCCTATCCAGACAAGCTCTTAGCACACACTCCCTCACAGGTGTGTTTCAGGGCTGCGTGATGTGGAAGAAGATTGCGTTTGGAAAGCTGCACGTTGTAACAATGTGCCTCAAGTTCATATTTGTTGTTTTTTTTGTGGTAAATGATGTCATGTTATGTAAGAGCATATGTTTCTCAGAGCATGTTATGGGAACTTGAAGATCACTTAAAGAACTGTGATAAGCTCCATAATTAGCATTTTTTGTATCTTGGTTCATGATATGTATTCCCATTTCTATATTTGGTGCAACATATTGCAAAGAATCAGTAATGTTGTTAAAGTTTGGTGTGTATCCTTTTCACTAGGGCTGCACAATATATTGCACAATATATTGCGATATATACCATTGCAGTACTTGCGTCTTAGAAGGTTGTAAATGGGCTCTTTGAGGAATCAAACTGTTTTTCACTGAATGCTGTGAGTGTCCCAACCCAGCACACTATCCGATAAGTATAAATAATTGGAATCGCATTTATTTTAATAATAAGAATGCATTGTTATTATTACTACTATTACTGATGTTGTTTGACCTTCAGTTGTTATTATTATGCACTTTTTATGTTATTAATTTTATTCTACCATTTATTTTGCTTTAATTATGCTTTTTAATGCAATTTCATTAGACTGCAGCTGAAACAGTCCAAAGATTTTGCTATGCAGATCTGGCAGCCGTGTGCTGTTGGTGACAAAATAGCATTCCATTCAGATTTATAAACAAAGATTTGTTTCCTCACAAAATTTTGTGGATTCAGTTCTGTTTTCAATTCCACATCCCCAATTGTTTCCCTAATTTATTCATGCTCTGTTCCCCTAGCTAGGACTAATCGGTAATCAAACAATGCTACCTGTGCTAAGAAGGCTAGCAGATGCTTCCGCAAAGTCATTTGAAGTGCCAGTGCATCTGTTTGTACTACTGCCAATAGAGCATCATTGGATGGCTCAAAGCTCTAACTAGGAGAGCACTAACCACTGTTACGTCAGTTCTGCTATCAGATGCCCTCGCTGGCATCACATGGGCTGGATCATCCTATCCACCTAGATAGAGCAAAGCCAATTGTGCTCTCTTTGACTTCCAGCCTCGGATGGCTGTGACATCACTGGGTATAAAACTCACAGTCTCTGAGTTTTAGGCCTAACCCTTAGAGAGTTGTGGCAATTATGAGCCCCTTGCATATAATTGCATTATCCTGCTTGTTGAATATAATCAAATATTTGTTGCAGCCCTAAATATCAGTATTGCAAAGGCCAATATTACAATAATGGTTAAGAAGCCATAGGGTACATGGTGCAGCTCTGATATGCGTGCAATCAACCCAACCACATTTCCTATTTCTAACCAGGCCTGTGCTGTTTTATCTGTACTCCAGGAGACATCTGAGTGGTGCACTCTGCATTTAGAGCTTCACAACATCTACACCAGCTCTGTTGTGTCATGGTTTCATAAAGGAGGAGGACTTGCAATGGGGACAAAGTACAGGAGGAGGAAAGGAAGGGAAAGGGGATGGGATGGAACGGAATGAATTATGCTGGTCCCAGACGTTTCCAGACCTCTTTTTATCTCGGCTTTATTCATTTGCTCCCTCTTTATGGGCGAAGTACACAGGGCCCAACTGCTTTTGTACTGTAGTGTTGGAGAGAGGTTTTTGATGTCAAGATGAAAAACATTCCACACGCCGGTGAGTGGATGTCAGCATGCGGGTCATTCTTCTTTCTCGCAACTCCCAGTGAGGACTTTACTCACAGAGCTGATGTAAGACTTTTTTTTTTTGTTTCTTTTTATTGCAGAATTGAACAGTGCAGCCAGTCTGAAAGCTCTTGCACGGGAGTACATTTGTAAGATTATGTCCTACCTATCATCCATGACCATCCTAGTTAAATCTGCCATGACACATCTGTGCAACCATGTGTAGTGCGTGAGAGCAGCGGTGCGTACTGTAAATCAGAGGAAATGCTTCTGTAAATAAATCGTGCTCATGAGTCAGTGCGTATTTTATCAAAGCACTAGTGCAACATTGTGATTTTTGGTTTCTCGCTAAATTTCAGCAGTGACCTTTAGAGCTCAGGTTTATTTTAGTGTATTTTTCAAATGTAATATGAACGTTTAATTTTGTGGTCAGTTATGTTTCATTCATAAATTACAGGTTTGAGTGCATATGTTACCAAATGCAGAGGAATACATTTTTGAGGAGCTTTTGTTCCCGTTTGAACTAATTATTAAAAAAAACACTGTTCCAGGTTTGTAGTAACAGAGGTTCCTGTACTTTGTACCATAGAGTTGATGTACATGCATGTTTGTACATGTACATAGTATAGTTTTTAGTAAATGAGCCATGGATGATCCCTGTCTGTGCAGATCAAAATCTGTTTGAAAACATGGCCACAGCCATGAATGATGCGGTAAAACAATGAAAATAGTTTTATATTGCAACACCGTGGACATACATCATTCTGTTAGTCCTGACACTTCATGTAACTATGTTGGTTATAGTGTTAAACCATTGCCCGTCAATATTCCAGCGTATTTGTCATTTATCAGCAGCCACCCCCCACACACCCACATTTCAGCTCTAGTTTCATTAGTAAAATGACTACAGCACTTTTTCTTCTAAATTTTTCACATAGAATTGAATGTTGAATTTACTCTATCCTGACAGCCCCAATGCCTGTGTACCTGGCTGTGCATCGGTTTGTGCTTTGTGAACTGTCTTTTCTGTAACCCAGTTGTGGAAATAGTAATGAAGCCTGGAGGAGCCTCTGGGAAAAATTTAACATTGACTATTATGGTTGAGCTCAGAGCTAGTCCTGTATTTTTTATACCTAAAGTTAGTCCTAATTCACAGGTATCTCTTTTCCCATCCCTGCTGTTGGCCCTGATTCATATTTGATCATTTTCTCGCTGAAGTATGATGGACAGGGGAGGTCTCCCAGCAGCTCTCTGTGTAATGAGGAACTTAGTGGAAAAGCACAACTAACAAATAGCCTTCTATTTATAGCGGGCTTACCATCAGCAATGTGTTTCACTTGTTTATTCAAACAATTCTTGATGCACTCAAAGGTAACCGAACTCATGTCAGTTTTTCTATTCCTCCAATGATTAGATACAAGTGGCAGTGTGATCGTGTTTGTTATCGAATATGTCTCCAGTAACCAGCACCAATTAACAACCCAGACCAGCAGTTTATACTCCTCCTGCCTACTGCTAACAAGGCACACTATACTGCCAAAATTATATGGATTATATGGCCATCACACAATATGATTAATATGAAGTTGTGGCTGTAATAGCCTCTACTCTTCTGAAGAGGCTTTCAATAAAATTCTTGAGTGTGTCTGTGGGAATTTGTGTTCTTTCAGTCAAAAGAATAGAAGAGGTCAGGCAATGGTTTGGATGTTAAGGCTTGGCCTGCAGTCCAAATGTTTATCAAATGTGTTCAGATGGGCTGAGGTCAAGGCTGAGTCCAGGCTATTGGAGACTGTCCGCACCAAACTCATCAAAGCAGGTCTTAATGGACCTTTCTTTGTGGAAAGGAGCAAAGTCATACTAGAGCAGGAAAAGGCCTTGCTAAACTGTTATCATAAAGTAGGGAGCATATATTTGTCTAAATAAATTTGTATTTTTGTAGCAATAACTGTATTATTCACTGGAACTAAGGGGCCTAACCCAGACCCTGAAAAGCAGACCATTATACTTCCCCCACCAAACATTAGTGTTGACACCATGCATTCCAGTAGGTAGCGTTCTCCCAGCATTAGTGAAACCCAGATTTATTATTATTTTGTGATACATTACTCTAGAGAACACATTTTCACTGCTTCAGAATCCACTGGCAATAGTTGTCACACAATTCTAGCTGATTCTTGGTCTTGTATAATGGATTTCATAGTGATCTTAAGCATGTGCACAGCTGCGCACCCATGGAAACCCATTTTATAAGGTTCCCGATGCATTCATTTTTTGATGTTACTTCCAGAGGCAATTTGGAGCTCAGTAGTGAGTGATGCATCACATGATATTTGGGGTCAATATGCAAATGAGCATCTAATAAAATGCTGATATTTTGTGATGGCCAATCATGATTCTGTGAGTTTTCATAGCTGTTTAGGTGTATTAACACATCCATGGAATCTAAAGCAAGAAAAGTAAAATTGTGCAGGCTAATCTTTAAGCACATCTTAAGGCATTTGTTGATGATTTTAAAGAAAAATAGTCAGAAGTATTGCTAAAAATGTATAAACAACCTTTTGGACTATTCAAATTCTGTTGTGATTTCTTCCATTCATAATATTAGCATGCATTTCTGTATTAAATTGCAATTGCAAAATGCAGCAGTATATTGGTAATGTTTAGTTGTGAGCATGTGAGTTACTGTGGAGCCAGCACACTTGTCCATTCATTCAGCAGATAAGTGAGACCACCAGAACATTCATTGACACCCCTACAGAGCCTCCTCTCTTCTTTCTTCAACTCCTGTTCACTTTGATCTCATCCTCTCCCTTTCCCTGTTCTTACCTCATGTTGTTATTTAGATATAATATGTCATAGTGGGATTTCAGCTGTCAGATCACACTGAGTGACAGCCTGATTTTAAAGCTAATGCATCATGGGTGAAGAGACAACAGTGCAGAGTCTCTGGAAAAACTACTATTCAAACATGTACATCATTTCACAAGGTTAAACGTAATATTTAGTGCTGGGATAAAATTCAGTATCAAGGTATTTTCCAGATAAGATGTGACATTCTGGTATATAAGAGAAACTAATCTGTTCATTGCCAGCAAATGACAAATGATGTGCAATATTAACTTTACATTTTTTTTTCTGCTAAGGCCTTGTTTCTTATTTATCAGTTATCAAGTTATTTATCATTCAGTAAAAATGCTTTGTCGCATTTGCCCCGCCCCGTTCCAGCCCACTAAATTTTTTAATAAGCTGACCTGGGCCAGCCTAACTCATGGGAGAGCCAGTATCAGTGCATTATGTACACAACACAATTGTTTGTGTTCTTCCAGTATACTGACTTTTTGCTGGTGCAGTCTGTTTAATTCATGTGGATTTCTGTACACGTTTAAATTGAGATTATACTATTAATCCAGTAATCTGGTGATTTATTTTAGCGATTATTCATGTACATGCAATGTACAACAACAAATATTCGTTTAACTCAAGCCCATTCATGAGATCCTGCTGGTGTGAGTTTCCTCTTTCAGTGATGCTCAGAAAAGCGATGCTAATTGCACCCTCTGGTGGAGAATTTTATAATACATGCTCGATACACTTTTGATCATTTTTAAGTATTCACTAATTTGATTCATGGATAACAAATGTTAATACATTTGCTGGCGTTGCCAGTATGAACTGAATAATGGCAGATCATTTTAATGAACTGTATTCATTTTAATTTTTTTATCGTAGTGTGAGGCACAATCACACTCTTCCTCTGTAGGACGGGTCAATGGAGGCCTGAAACAAGAGTATAATAAGCGGTTGTGTGTGTTTGTGTGTGTGTTTGTGTGTGTGTGTGTGTTTGTGTATGTGTTTGTGTGTGTGTGTGTGTGTGTGTGTGTGCGCGTGTGTCTGCGTGCACGCACTGGTTGAGGGTGGCACAGAAGCCCCTGCCAAGCAGTGTAAGTCTCATGAGCCACAAATGTGTCCAGTGCAAAAGGAGGATATGCATCGAGAAAGGAATTCAATAACAGGAAAACAGCACTGATACAAACAATCTGTGGAATACCAAAACCCACCCTTACTACTGTTGTTTTTGGCATGGTATTACTTTTCATTATTATGGAGGTTTTCTTATTCTTGTTACACACACTGGTTGCTGACTGCTTTGCCCCGAGGTGCTTGAATGTAGATTCTATGGAAAGAGTGAATCATTCTGAGCAGTGTATACACGCAGCTTTTTAACAGGGTAGTCTTAATTGCCTGTACCAGCACTGGTGTTGCACCATAATATTCACTGTTAATTTTGGATGTATTTATAATATTAATGATATCTGTGGTAAAGGTACAGACCATGGAATATAAGCAACTGTAATAGAAAATACTGGGTAAGCTTCAGTTTGGAGTAGGTAATCTTTAGAGAAGAAAACTGATGGGCCAATCAGTGTCTTTGATAAGTATAGTGGAAGTTGCATTTGGAAAATATTATGGTGTAACTTTTCATCAATAAGTGTCACAGACACATTTACTGCAGTTAAATCAGCCCCTGAATAGGCAGAGTGCAGTGGAGGACTGACAGGCTGGTGTTAAGTGATGGGTGGGGAGAGAAGTGTGGTGCTCCAATGTTCCCCGATTCTTTCCCATTTCCCCTCGTGTGTGATGTCATGCGGGCAGTGAGAGTGTTTAGAAAGAGAGTTGCCTCCTCCTCTCCACCTCTTCTGCTGGCCACACGTCATTCTTCTGAAGTCCGCCTAGACAGTGTCTGATGGGAAGGCTGCCAGAGGAACATTCCTGCCCTCCGCATTTCTGAGGACTTTTTATTTTTTTCCGTCAAACACTCCAAAAAAGTGTGCATGCCGACTAGACAGAGGTACGTCAGACATGGAAAAAAAAACTTTTTTAGACTCCTCCTCCATTGTAAGCATTCTGAAACTCTTAAGCAGATTCTGTTTGTAACCATACTTCTGCTTGAGTAACAAAGTTCAGCTCTGTTACAATTACAATAAAGTAACATCCCAAGTTACGTACCAAGAGCACCTGCATATAGTGAAAAAACCTAAATGCCTAAAAAAAATGCCTAAAATGCCTATTTTTGTAGTGTATACCTGAAATATACCCCCAAATATGCTCCCAAAACACATTAATTTCATTTCAAATTCATTAGTCTTAAAGATAAAAACTGTATTTTTACTGTACAATTTACATTGAACTTCTACAGTGCAAGAATGTAAATAGGGTGCAACCCTGTATAGGCTGCACTGTAATTGCACGTGTATTTTCTTTGGTATAAGCAGGTAACACTCGAGACGCTCCATCGCTGAAATTCAGGGCTGCATCATCACAGGGCAGCAGTTAATAAGCAATAAGGAAAAAAAATAAAGTTCTCGATTTAGCTACATCCAAACCTTCTGGCCTGGGGTACAGCTGACTGTGAGGTCCAGGCATTGTGTGCCACACCCCCTCGTCCTTGTGTTGCAGGAGGCCCGGATGTCGCAGTCAGCTGTATCCACATAAAAGTGGGGGTGGGGTGGGTGGAAGGGGGGGTGGGGGGTGGGGGGTTCAG